>WWET01001087.1:244409-264739 GCA_011038615.1 Limnodynastes dumerilii | reverse complement strand
CGCTTCCTGACCCTAGGCCTCCCCTCCCCGCAGCCTGACCCTAAGACTCCCTTCCCCGCAGCCTGACCCAAGGACTCCCTTCCCCGCAGCCTGACCCTAGGACTCCCTTCCCCGCAGCCTGACCCTAGGACTCCCTTCCCCGCAGCCTGACCCTAGGACTCCCTTCCCCGCAGCCTGACCCTAGGACTCCCTTCCCCGCAGCCTGACCCTAACCCTCCCTTCCCCGCAGCCTGACCCTAACCCTCCCTTCCCCACAGCTAGACCATAACCCTCCCTTTTTTGCAACCTGACCCTAACCCTCCCTTCCCCGCACACTGACCCTAACCCTCCCTCCCCTGCAGCCTGACCCTAACCCTCCCTCACCTGCAGCCTGACCCTAACCCTCCCTACTTCGAACTCTGGAGAGGTTACTCACCTTTCCCTCGGTCCGGCAATAGCGGCGGCGGAGGGATATTGGAGGCAGTATTTCTGAATGAGAATGGGTGAGTTTGCCGATTGGCATACTGTCTCATTCTGGAAAAATATATAGAAACTGGGCAGTATTCGAAATAGAAACATCTGTAAAGGAACTTTCGGATGTCCCTATTTTGGAAATCAAAGTTTCTGACCGAGGACTGCAAACGGTTTGGGGGGTATGCATGAAATCAGATTCTACCCAGTTCTGATCCTCTTATTGACAAAAGCAAATTTATAAAAGAATGTCAGCTTTATGCTTGCTGAAATACTTTTAATATCGATACATGTTCTGTCAGTGGGGACACCATGGATATAGTTCCGCATGATAACACTTTAAAAAGACAGCACAGTAAAAAAATTGCTTGCTTCCTTGACTCCACTCCTGTCCCCTGTCATTATCTCTGTATCCTCGCTCCTGCTCCCGGCTCTCTCCTCCCCTCTGCTCTGTGTCCCTAATAATTCACCTCCAACTGTATCCTCGCTCCTGCTCCCAGCTCTCTCCTCCCCTTTGTGTTCCCACTCCTGCTTCTGGCTCTCTCCTCCACTTTGTGTCCCTGCTCCTTTACCCAGCTCTCTTCTCCCCTCTGTGTCCCTGCTCCTTCTCCCAGATCTCTCCTCCCCTCTGTGTCCCTGCTCCTTCTCCTAGCTCTCTCCTCCCCTCTGTGTCTCTGCTCCATCTCTGAGCTCTCTCCTCCCCTCTGTGTCCCTGCTCCAGCTCTGAGCTCTCTCCTCCCCTCTGTGTCTTTGCTCCTTCTCCCAGCTTTCTCCTCCCTTCTTTGTCCCTGTTCCTTTTCCCAGCTCTCTCCTACCATCTGTGTCCTTTCTCCTCCAAGCTTTCTCCTCTTTTCTTCATCCTATCTCTTTCCTCCCTTTTGTATCCCTGCTCTTACTTCCAGCTCTCTTCTGCCTTTCTGTCCCCACTGCCCTTCATGTCTTTGCCTTTCTGCCGATCCTCTCCTCCCATCTTTGTCCCTGCTGCTTCTCCCAGCTCTCTCCTCCTCTTTGTGTCCCTGTTCCTGACTCTCTCCTCCTCTCTGTGTCCTCGCTTCTTCTCCTGGCTCTCTCCTACCCTCTGTGTTCTCATGCTTGCTCTCACATCTCTCCTCCCCTCAGTGTCCCTGCTCCAGCTCCAAACTCTCTCCTCCCATTTGTGTCCCCACTCCTTCCCTTGGCTCTCTCCTCCTCTGTATCCTTGTGCCTGCTCCCGACTCTCCTTATCTCGGTGTTCCTGCTCCAACTCAGAGCTCACTCATCCCATTTGTGTCCCTGCTGCTTCTGTCGGCTCTCTCCTCCCTTCTGTGTCCCTGCTCCTGCTTTCGGATCTCTCGCCTCCTCTCTGTGTCCCTACTTTTGTACCCAGCTTTCTTCCCCCCTCTGTGGGGGGAGTGCCTAGAAAATATGACAGCATAAATACGCTACGTGATCTAACGTAACTAGCCCATAGGTCTGGATTTACCCCACTCTACCTAATTTCTAAAATGCACTTGATAGATTATAGCTATAATCTTATTGGAGGCTAGGGGCCAAACCTCTACTTTAAACTTTTTTTAATCTACCACCCCGGTCTGCAGACAATAACTTCATGTCTGAATGAAAACAGTGGTATTTTTTATGTCAAACTGATGAATTGAAAACTCTATATTTTATTTTTAAACGTGTTTCAAAATTAAATGAAAATAAATGTTAAAGAATTGGCAATATTCCTCATCAGGCATAATTTTTAAAAAATTATGTTTTGTCGTTTTGCAGCAGCAAATCACTCTATTTATGGATGATCAGCATTCAGTGTTATTCTCAATTTACTGTACAAAAGGAATGAAAACAAAAAACTGATTTTATTTCACTTATGTTAAAAGCCATTAAACATATCTCCAGTGGGCTGTAATGAAATTGTAAAACTCTTTAGCTGTGTCTTTAACTTCCCAAATGAATTAAAGAAAGTTTTTAAATCTAGGAAGTTACAGAAAACTCAGACTAGTGTTAGAAATAACAAAAGCTATGTCATTAAACATGGAAAGGAAGGCAATTGCATTTCTAAATTTATAAAAAAAAAAAATAACATGTAATAAAATGTGGCCCTCAGGTATAACGTTCAGCCATTAGAAGGTTCTGTCCCAGACTTAAACATATTCGCCTGATGCCAATCATATTTATGCGTACTTTTGCATTGCACATGCAAAGAACAATTATGACTGTCCAGGCAGAGACTACTCATAGCGGGCCGTATTCAGAGATCCAAGAAAATGGGGTAGGAAATCCTAACAGCGCTAAAGACCTGCCGCAATAAACTACCCTAGAGTGTCCAAAAAACATTAGTAAAACAATATATTGGGTATGTTCAAAAGCGCTAGATATATACATTAATAAACATAAACCAATAAATCAATATCTAAATTAATAAATATGTCCATAAAACAAGCAGCATAGAGGTGAGATGTAAGGATACAAAGTCTTACACGTGAAATAAAATCCCAGTGGTGCCATAGGGGATAAAAGAAAAAAGGGGTCAGTGTGGTCAAGTAAAAACTGAGACAACTGAGTCTAAAATCAAAAGTTTGCTTTAAACAATTAACGCCTTAATACACAGTGACAAACAACATGTGTAAAAACAAATGAGCAAGCTGAGGGATGAACGAATCCCCTACCGAAGTCAGACAATGTCAAGGGAGACTGCAACATATGGACGTCCAGGCAGTAGATGGAAGAAGTCCCGGGGCATCGGATGCAAGTCGGCGGGGAAAAGTACACACACAGCAGCTGCTTTGCGGTCCAGAACCTAAACGCGTTTCGGGCGTCGCCCTTTATCAATAGTGACTATTGCTCATTTGTTTTTACGCATGTTGTTTGTCACTGTGTATTAAGGTGTTAATTGTTTAAAGTAAACTTTATATACGCACGTAAGTATACACGGAAAGAAAACAGTGGTCTAGGGACTCGTAAGTCACTGATCGCACGTCCGGGAGTGTTGGTGGGTGTTTGCTTGCTCCATCCGTGCGTTTAATTGCGTACATTAAAAAACGGATCTCTGAATACGGCCCAGCGTGCCTTCTGAGATACATTCCATGGGAGGGAAGGGCTAGAGGGATGTAGGCAATGTACAGTATGTCGGGCCCCGTTGCATGGCTGCCGCTTGCCTCCGTCTCCCCTCTAAATTTCTTACCTCTATAGCACCTTCTATACTTACCTCCCTTCTCTCCTCTGGTTCCGTCTGCAGGTCTCCGACAGCCCGCACAGTGTTTCCTTCCTCTCCGGCTTCCGGCTCGCAGCGGTGACGTCTCCCTGGCAACCAGAGACACACATTCCTTCGGACTGTCGGGCGCAGCTTGAGGCGCGTCTCGGTTGCCATGGCATTGCCCTATCCCTTCCGTTGGCGCGATCTCTGCTGTATTCTGATTGGTCCTCTGTATTATAAATATCTTTCTCCTCCTCTCGGCAGATACTGGTTATAGTTCCTTCGTGGTGCCTGCCAGCTCTTTCTCTCTCTGCCTTGTTGCTTCTGTAGTTCTGCCTGATTATTGAGTACCCCATTTTGGTCCTGCCTGGTTCCTCTGACCTTCCCTTTCTGTGTCTCTTCCCCAATCTGTTCCTTATTGTTATACCCGTCTCTGTATTAACCCTGCCTTTGCCTGATATAAGTGTGTGTATGAATCTCCTAGTCTGTTCTTGTTAGTCAGTATTTGTCCCATCTTCCCAGACCTGTCAGTTCCCTGTTTTTCGTTGTCTGTTAAGTCCAGTTCCTTCTGGTACTTCTGTTCCCGCAATTCCGCTCTCTCTTCCCAGTCTCTCTTAGTCCCGTCTTTTACTCACCTTCTTCTCCCGAGTAACCTCTCCAGGGCTGTATCCTGATGGGTTCTTACCAGCTCCAGTCTATCCCCACCATCAGGGGCTCTAGCGAACACTCGGTCCGATCTCAAGCTCTACACCCTGGTGAGTTGCTCGTCTCTCTTTTCCCTAGGTCACCTCGGTATTTTGCTAAGGTAATTCCGGGTTCCATAACACAGTGAGAATGTGTTTCCAACAAACATGCCCAATCCAGATCAAAGCATTTAAATAAAGCTGGGCACACACAAGTCCAGATCTCGTCCAATCGGACCTCCGGCCAAGATTTTGACTGGATAAGTGTAGGCTCACTTGTTACATCCATTTCTGGTGGCCTGGTTGGGTCGAAAGATTTTTAAGCCACCTAAAAATTAGGAGGCCCGATGCCTATTTACCTGACCAATTTACAAGTGTGAAGCTCCGCGACTGGTTTGTCCAATCCTTCTCCTGAAGCTTATGTAAACATGTCTGTGAGTGGCAGTCGGTCTGTCATAGATTTGAAGAGTGTATAGGGTGATACAATCCAGCAGATAGAGATTGGAAGTAATATTTTGGTAAATTTGTACAGGTGTGAATGTATAGATCAGGTGTTGTAGGTCTTAAGGTGGAACAATCTGGTGGGGAGTTTCAGTCTCCAAATGTATAGGACAGATGTGTAGGACACTGGGCTGATGTATTTCGAAAAAGGACCCAGCCCAAAATGTGTGAGGTTAGTGAACTATAATCAGGGTCGCACTTAGCAGTAGAGGGGACAGGACAAAGCCTCCTTGTACACACTTCCTCTAATCGGTACATGCACAGAACAGCGTCAGAATTGTGCATTTGCCCGTAGCAGCTGACAATTAATACGCGGAAGCTGCTGGTTAGTTGTATATATATATGAATTGTACCTAAGCCTATACTGTAACATTAGAATGCCAAAGCCCACCTACCATGCGTATCTCATATGCATGATGGGTTTGCACGCCCCACTTGCTGAAGCTGAATTCCACATGGAAGGCAGCATCAGTCGGCCATGGTCTGATGCGGAATTGCATGTACTGCGCATGTGCATTACATGCTGAAAGGCGACTTACCCACTGGACGTAAGTAAGTACATCTGTTGTTAGCTTAGGATCTGACTCAAAGTCTGGATCAGTCCCTAAGGACTGGATACAGACTTGCGCCCAGCAGCCCACTCACACGCAAAGGGCCAGATTTACTAAGCTGCGGGTTTGGAAAAGTAGAGAGGTTGCCCATAGCAACCAATCAGATTCTAGCTGACTTTCTCTAGTATGTAATAGAAAAGTGAGAGCTAGAATCTGATTGGTTGCCATGGGCAACATCTCCACTTTTCCAAACCCGCAGCTTAGAAAATCTGTCCCAAAGTGTGTAAAAGGCGTGTTTTGAGTGGAGGGCTCATGCACCCTCCAGATGTCATGTGTGTCCTACGCACGGAACTTCTATCATATAGAACTTAGTTCCGTACGATAGGTATTCCATAGTAAGGGGCTGTGCTCCCCCTCCACCCACCAAAGTAGGCGGCGGAAGCATTTAAATTGTATAGTAGGAGTGGGTTTAGGTATTTATGATCGGATCAGCGATTGGACGAACCACAAATCTCCTCGTGTGGCGTAATGCTGCCCGATGGCTGCGTAATTCACATAGATATGCGCAAGAGAGAGGGGAGTGACAGGGGGAGGTTAGACAGAAGGACAGACCCCCGCACATAAGGAAAGCGCACGGGGGGCCGTATTCAGAGTTCCATCAGCAAAAGGTTCGCAATTATACACACGGATGTTGCAAGGCAGCACCCATGACACTCCCCTCACACGGACGGGTTGTCCTTGACATATGAGTGCCTCGAGCACTCTTGTCTTTAAGGGGCTGATTCAGAGATACGATTTTCACGCAACTTAGGTGCATATATTTAGGATTAGAAGATTTGCATAACTGCGCATGCGTAGTAATAGCGCAACGCCGTCTACGTAGAGTTTAAGAGCGTAAATTCGCTAAGAGCGTAAGTTTGAATCGATCGCAAGCAAAGTGCTGCGGAAGTTTAAGATCTGAAGGATTTGCATGAAAATGGGCGGGGGGAGGCAGGGAAATGAGGGAAAGTGGGCGCGGGCAGACACTTAGGATCTCAAATAACCGCTACTACTTCCCTTAAGATCTCAAATGACAGCGCAGACTTAGGGCCTGCAAGGGTTAGTCAATGGTGGTCTAACTTTAAGATCCGCCGCTGTTTGCAAGGGGAGTGTCTGTTTATGCAGTGGGCTGTAACCTGGTAAGATCTTAACTAAGGTGCGTATATTTGCGATCTTTTCGCAATCGCATCTCTGAATCAACTCCTAAGTGTGTATTTCTGTGCATATAATACTTCCATACGTGCGTATCTAAGCAACCATGCCCTCACCACACCCTCAAACATTCATTTAAATGCCCCCCGCCCACCCACTTTCACGTATCTGTCTCTGGACGGATTACAAGCACACCTCTCCGTACGTATTTTCCCACGTGCGATTCACTAGTCCGTGCCTAATGGACTTCCGTGCATAAAATCAACGTAGATAGCGTAAATTTTGTTACTATGCATGCGCAGTTCATCCGATCCTAAAAATACGCACGGAATTTCCCGTAAAAACGGTTCTCTGAATACGTTCCGGGGTCTGGTTTGTCTCCGATGAGTCAAATAATCATGAAAGCAATAAAACTTCAAGAAAGCAGCTCAAATCTGCTTTATTTTTTCCATAGAACAGGACTAGCTTTATATTTAAGCATTCAGTAAGTTGCAGAAACATTTCCGTTACCTATATTTGAATTCCTAGGTTGAATCTCTGGGTTTCGTTTCTCATTAATGCTTGTCAATCACAGGACTGCAGATAATCAGTAGCTAGCACTGGATAAATGAGGATTCAGAAGATCCAATAAAATACTTAGCTGTTCACTCACCCAAATAGTAGCTAATTTATGTTCTTGTTCATATAGGGATAACGACTCGTTATGTACTGTTTATAGTCTCCTGGGTTTTGTTTTTCTTACAAGATTTACTCTTGTGAGAGGGATTTTCTGTATTGAGAAAACAATACTTACTGAGTTTCCCGGCAGCGTCTCTATGCCTCATGATTTTCCATAAAAAAGCAATTAAATCTCATTAGTGGGAGTCTATTTAAACAATGCCCTGATTTCCATAGTTTTCAAGGCAACCATGAATGCATTAGGATCCCCCAATAATAAGCAATTTAAGCAAAACAATGATTAAAATAAACAACGTCTAATAAAATTAAGGATTTGGATTTGTGTTTTGTGACGGGGAACTTCTTAATCTAACCGCGGCAAAAGTTGACATTTACTTAAATCTTTTGGATTCTTTTAAGACTATTGTAGATAATGCTTTAAAGAACTTGTCATGTTACACAAATAGAATTTAAGACAGCGTTCCCTGGTACGCGGTCATATAAACGGTGCTGGATGAAGGATGGCTGCTCCATCTCACGCAGCCTAATCCTAACCTTTCCCTTCTATTAGCCTAACCTTTCCATCTCCGAGCCTAACCATCCCTTCACCACAGTCTAACCCTAATAATCCCTTCAATGCAGCCTAACCCTAACCATCCCTTCACCACAGCCTAACCCTAATAATCCTTTCACTTCTATTAGCCTAACTTTAACTCTCCATCTCCCGCAGCCCAACTGTAACCCTAACCTTAACCCCCTATGTTCTGCAGCCTAACCCTAATCTTCCATGTATTACAGACTAACCCCTAACCCCATGTTACACAAATAGAATTTAAGACAGCGTTCCCTGGTACGCGGTCATATAAACGGTGCTGGATGAAGGATGGCTGCTCCATTTCACGCAGCCTAATCCTAACCTTTCCCTTCTATTAGCCTAACCTTAACTCTCCATCTCCGCAGCCCTATCCCTATCCTTCACCCTCCAAGTCCTGCAGCCTAACCCTAACCATCCATGTCCCGCAGCTTAATCCTAACCTTTCACTTCTATTAGCCTAACTTTAACTCTCCATCTCCCGCAGCCCAACTGTAACCCTAACCTTAACCCCCTATGTTCTGCAGCCTAACCCTAATCTTCCATGTATTACAGCCTAACCCCAACCTTCCCCTTCTAATAGCCCGTCCCCGTAGTCCGCTGCAGCCTGCCACTGCCCTTGATGGGGAAAGCAGAATTCGCGATTGGGAATGGGTAGTTTAGCAAACTAGCGCCATTCAGTATAAGTGCCTGTTCCCAATAGTAATATTTGGACTGTAAACCATTTTGGAACTGATATGGCTGTATCAGTGTCGAAATTGGGCCCTTCATGCCGGCAACTGAATCCCTCTGAAACACACGCATGCAGTCACCAAATGCCGGCATTTACCAGTCGGAAACCCCTACATTTCAAAAGTACAGATATAGGACCAGATCCTGACCACAGAGCATTTACCACATGCACCGAGTTCTGTCTGTCCACATGAAAGAGGTGAGTGATCTCCCCATAAGACAGCCTTAAATCATCTGATGGATCAGTGCTCCTCCCCCCTCCTCATCCACCTTATGGAGTTTGGGCATGCGTGATGCACCACTCTCTTTGACGAATCTATTGAGGAACTTCTGGCATGCACTCATCCGTCAGAAGACTATATTAAGTCTGTATATGACCCATAGTCCTTTATTATTACTTGTACCATTGATCTGCAATTTTGACCTATATCATATATGGAACAAAAGAGAGGTTTGGCGCTCCATACATCCATTATATAATGCTATGTGTCCGCACATACATAAAAAGATTTAGGTCACAGTATAGTTATACTGGGTTACGCTCATCTGCCCAGCGTCAAGGCACCTCCTGTAGGTAAGTCCCTATCCCTATTGCTATATGTGTACCCAGGAGGTCTGTAGTAAGACACTCCGGCCATTTGAAAAGTGTGCAGCAGCCATACTGAGGAGGGGTCAGGTTCCCAAAGTAAACTAACGGTAACAAAAAACACATGACCGTGCTACAATTCAATCATATGAAATGTGTGTAAGTGTATATGTAAATGATACAATATATGATCATTGCTGCTTTTACCCCAATGTCCAAGGCACATTAATGTTATTACCCAACCATGATAAAAAAAATAAAAAATTTCAGTAAACATCACAAGAAAGAGCGCGATCATATCTCTAGACTATATTTTTATTTTGTTTTATTGTTGATTTTACAGATGACACTTTATTGCTATGGCCCATCTGGGAAACTGACTTCGGGGACAAAACACAGAAGAAGATAGCTTTTTAAACTTTTTTTTTATATTTTTTTGGCGTGCTCGTGCATTATGCTGAGATATCATTCCTTGGAAGATATATTCATTTTTTATGCAGCGTTACAAGGCTTATCTTTATGCTTTTTCCCTGCCCTAAACTACATCTGCCATCTGTTTGCTTCTAAATTTAAACTTTGAAAATTCTGTAAGATGAGTCGTTGTGCTTTATTATTTACAGGTCCTGTTCAATTTATGTCCATATGCGTTTCGCTCTCTCTGTATCTTCCAAATAGTTGGTATATAACGGCACTGGTGATGTCCTGAATATTAATGAGCGTTCGGTCTATTTAAATTTCCTCCTTAACCTTACAATCTGACACACATGAATAAGAAAAATATTCCATTTCGTCTCCGATTCTCCCTCTAAAAGCATGAACTGAGCTCCTGGAATTATTTGTGCTTCATTGTTAGAGTAATGAATTTGGATTTCACAAACAAAATTGTATTTTCAAAACAGCCGAGCATAGGTCAATTTAAGAGGGAGTTACTAAGGAACATTACAGAGCAACTTGATACATTTTTCAGCTGTGATTATCTTGGTTGGTTAACCCACAATAAACAAGGAAATCATCTCGACAGACAGAATGAGATAGAATAGCAGTGAGTTTCAGTACTTATTATATGGGAATAAATATGATGTTTATCTATTATACTCTGTGGGTTAGATCCAGACTTAAGTACGACAGCGAATTTACTCATAAATTTGGCTGTTTGTACGTAACTTGCTCGTAACTACATATGAAGGCGCGTGTCATCCCTACGCAAGCAGAAAATACGCAATTTGGCAGAGGGAGGCCTATAAATTGTACAGTATGGGCTGGGTTACGCAGTTAAGGTAGGGTTTGGAACTCATAAATCAGCTAAATTACGTGCGTTCAAGGGGAGTGGCCAGTGGAGTGCATTATACTTACTTGTGTAACAACGCTATGCGATCGTACTTAAAGGGAACTTCAGTCTGGATCTGGCCCTGTATCTTGAAAACAAAAAACACAGCACTTGGTATACATTAGAGCGATTATTGCTCCCAAAAGGAGGCGTCCAATAATTGGGACGATTTTACCCAAGGGGAAGGTCCCGATATGTGAGTAATGCTCCTCTCTTGCTGGAACCGATATCGGAGTTGCTCTAAAATCGGGATTTTCCCCTTGGGTAAAATCGTCCCAATTATTGGACACGGCATAAAAAAAAGAATATCTCTTCCTAGGAATGATATCTCAGCATAATGCACGAGCACGCCAAATATATATATATATTTATATATATATAGAAAAAAAAAGTTTAAAAAGCTATCTACTTCTCAGTGTTTTGTCCCTGGAGTCAGTTTTCCAGATGGGCCATAGCAATAAAGTGTCATCTGTAAAATCAGCAATAAAACTAAAATATAATAATAATCCTGGCTGAAGATGAGGGGGGCTGTATAGACTGACAAGAGGCCCTTGCTGCTGATTGGCTGAACGTGCATGGTCCTCCTGCAAATCTTTGCAAGAGGCCCATGTAGCTAGCTAATTCATTGGCTGTAGAAAATCTGGTCAGTATTGTGAGACACCTCCAGCTCCATCTTGTTTCCCCGACTAGATAACAGATGGAAAGTATAGCAGTGATATAGATATGGATGTCCTAGAAATCCATAGCTTTCATTACTTTATTACTGCTGTATTTGACAATAATTATGGATTGAGAGAGATGGGGAAAGTCCGTCCAGGAGGTGAAGATACAGGTCAGAGAATTAAAAATGGCCACACACTACTCGAGCTTGCGGCCAATAATAATTTAGAGAGCCAAACAATAAAATGATCATACCCTAGCATTTCTGGACCTATAATTAATTATAGAGTTAGAAATCCAGACTACCCACACAATAGACCAAACATTGGTCCAATTACCTGATAATTAGATGATTGGACCAATAATAGTTCTAGTGTATGGACAGCTTAAGAGGTTATTAAACCAACTGCATAAAAACATTTATGTAGGTATACCAAACTCTTTCTGCTGCTGTTAAAGCTCATACGTATAAGATAAAGCACTGATGTGTATGGTGTATCCACTGGATAGTTTAGTGGGCGCTGAGCACAATTTGTATAATTGCCACCACAACGTCCGTCAGAAATGCTTTTAGGCCAGAACTCTAGATCCAGATCCTTTCCGGAGAATTCGGCAAAATGTGGGCATTGTCCAATACTAGTGATCGTAAAATGCCCTCCTTCCATAAGTTTGGATCTGGTCCATTATCTGGCACGATTCGTTCAGTTCCTTGGTTTCTACATTTTATGTTTTGTTTACCTTCAGCCTGTCACATGATTCCTTTTGCCTTTGCACTTCCTGCTTCACTCCCTGCTGCAGGCATTATCTGTCAGGTGCCACTCATTACCTTGCTGAACTGCCTCATCACCTGCTCTATTTAAATCCCTTACTAACCTCACTGCTCTGTCAGAGCAACAGCTAATCTTAGTCTGCTAATTTGTGTCCTTGAGTTCGCTCATTTGCTCTGGCTCCCTGGTTCCTAGTTTTGTTACACTGTCCGGTTCCAGGTGCTCTAAGAGTCATACTCCAGGTTTCCTGAATCTTTGGTTCCAGCACAGCTCCAGTCCTGTCATCGTATCCAGCCCCAGTAGCAGTGTCTCCATTACCTGTAACTACTGCACCTGCTCTCCTTAGATCTCACCTCACCATCTCTGTGTCTGTGCACTTGTCCAGAAGGCTGCGACCTGTCCCTTGCCTGCAGCTAAGTCCATCCCCACCATCAGGGGCTCTGGTGAATACCTGACTTGGGGTTAGACTCCGTGCCCCTGGCTCGGCGTGGTCCGTTTCCGAACCGGCGCTGAGCTCGGTGACTGCCATTATCCTAATATTTGTGACTCGAGGCATCACATTAAATATTTTGATGCCCTGGAATATAAAATAATTCCTTCGGTCCACTCATCTGGAAGGTAAGGCTGGGAAGAAAAATCTCCACATTTTAACCCAATAGAGTTTGTGTCTGTAATAATAATAATCCAGACCTACGATGTAGCGCTGAGCGTACTAACGCTCAGCGTTACATCGTTGGACCCCCCCTGACCCATCGTATTTACACTCCCTTACACCGGCTGAAGGCTACCCTAATTTCAGGCGGAGCAAGGGAGTATAAATACGCTGGGACGGCGGCGTTCGTACGATAACACCGCCCGCCCAGCCTCATAACCCTACCTCCCCCCGCCTACCTGCTCTAACTGCAGCGTAATAACACTGGGGGATGCCCCTTCCAGCGTTACTACGCTGCTGCTACGGACACCCGATCAACGTATTAACGCCGGGCAGAGTAGTTCAGGATCGGGGCCAAAGGGCCGGATATCTTCTAACCATAACCATACAGCATCATCTATTGGGAAGATGGGTAAACTAATTATCAGGGCTGCTGGCATGGACAACTCCACTGTTTCTTTAGGTATTTTATCATAATCTCCTATTCCCATGAACCTGAAGATAATCTTCCAGCAGAATTCATTCCTCACATTAATTTCCCAGCTAGAACACTAATTACTGCCATTATAATAATGTTAGTGTATCAGCTCCTGTAGTTTTCCTATTAGAAGACAGGGACTATGTGATTACACTGCACACATTGTATCTTTTATGTCTCACCCTGACAGCTGCAACATTTGTTTTATTAAGATTATTGATCAAACTAAAAGAAAATTTTAGATTTTGGTAAATAGTAATGATTATTTATTTTAGGTCATCATTCTAACACCAACGTTTCAATCGCCAGGGGGGACATACATACATACACAAATTTCAACATCAATATCAAGCATACAATACCAAAAAACTTGCAGACCCTCCAACATGACCCATTCCATTAGGTACAATTTATTCCGCTCCTGAGTTTCCAACTGTAACACTCACCTGGTTTAAATGATTAACTGATATTTAAAAAAAAACAATTTGCCTTTTCAACAAAGGAGGTTACCATAGTCACTGACCGTTGGAAACTGAGGAGCAGAGTATTTTGTACCTAATGGAATGGGTCATGTTGGAGGGTATAGACTTGAGTGTGCATTTCTTATCCTTTGGACTTTTCTATGTGAATTTCTTTGAAAGTGCACCTAAATCAGTATCAGGATTATGATGGAGTGACAGGTTCTATTGCTACTAGATAGATAGAGGTCTATTTACAAAGATCATTTTCCTGCGATAATGCCCCTTTTTTTAGGTGATAATGGGCATTATCGCAGGAAAATGAAGTTAAATATATTGTCAAACCATGGATCGTCATGGAAAACTACAGTTTGCATGGCGATCCATGTAAATATCACTTCTACTCTCCAGCCCATTCAGCTGAGTGAAGTCGCCAGGCTCACTGCGAGGAGAAGCCAGCCTGGATCAGCAATAGATAGATAGATAGATAAATAAATATGAGATAGATAGATAGATAGATAGATAGATAGATAGATAGATAGATAGATCCTCCTCCTAAATACACTATTGTAGCCGTTGGGCGTGATACCGCGTACTTGCGAAGAGGACGTCAATTGCTAACATCCATCCTCCTAGACAGCTGCAGGAGCGCTGAAGACTGGATGTTTGTGGGGGCCCCTATGTGTCTGTATGTGTGGGGCCCAACAAAAATCCAGTCTTCAGTGCTTCTACAACTCTCTGGAAGGATGGATGCCAGTAAATAATCCTGCCCCGTACTTAATATAAGATCGGGAATTGGGTACACTAGCCACTGTTGCGGAGGACAGTGCACATCATTTTGTCCGGCCCAAAGTAAGCAAAACTAATGTGAGAATGGATAGAAGCAATGCGGTTTCTGCTTTGCGATTTTCAGTTACACAAAAACATCACAAAACAACATTATCATATACTATAGATGAGAGTTTAATCCCCACCCCTCCTTCAAATGTTAGTACCTTGAAAGAAAGAAACAAAGTTGTTAGTAATGGTTTAATGCCATGAAATAGCTTTACTCAGTGACAAATCTCATAACGGCCATATCCAGCAAACATCAAATAATATCCAGAGCGTGACATTCCTCGCTAGTTCCCCTTTCTCAGAGGCTTGTTTAGTGTAAAAAATAAAAAAAGGAATAAAAAGTTGGGAAAACTGATAAAACTTTACACGTCCTCTACAGAAAGACTATGGGAGATGATATATATCTATGGGAAGATTTATATATCTATAATACACCCAACGCTGGCTTTGACGAGGCATCACCGCATTGCAGTTGGTTACGATAAAATGATATGTGTGGTTGGGAATCTTTATGAGTGATTACAATTGCAAATATTGATCGCCCACAGTCGACTTACGGTTATACCACGGTATATATCCAATGTAAACGCATTCTACTGTTGGAGTAAAAAACTATAATCAAATAGGAAGAGGATAGTATTGCGCTTGGGAGAAAAAATACACCAGCAGCTGATCCCATATGCTCCGGGGATCTACCAATCCCCTAGAATGTAAAGAAATATGTAAAGGGATAGGCACCAAGGGCCAGATTCTGAGCTACGGACGCTAGCGTATTTACACTAACCACTGACGTAAAATCGCAATTTTGTATGTAATGTGCATGCGCGCAGATGTTACGCAACGTAACTCTGATCGTACGTAACCCCTTTCTCAGAGGCTCGTTTAGTGTAAAAAATAAAAAAAGAAATAAAAAGTTGGGAAAACTGATAAAACTTTACACGACTATGGGAGATGATATATATCTATGGGAAGATTTATATATCTATAACACGCCCAACGCTGGCTTTGAGGAGGCATCACCGCATTGCAGTTGGTTACGATAAAATGATATGTGTGGTGGGAATCTTTATGAGTGATTACAATTGCAAATATTGATCGCCCACAGTCGACTTACGGTTATACCACGGTATATATCCAATGTAAACGCATTCTACTGTTGGAGTAAAAAACTATAATCAAATAGGAAGAGGATAGTATTGCGCTTGGGAGAAAAAATACACCAGCGGCTGATCCCATATGCTCCGGGGATCTACCAATCCCCTAGAATGTAAAGAAATATGTAAAGGGATGGGCACTAAGGGCCAGATTCTGAGCTACGGACGCTAGCGTATTTACGCTAACCACTGACGTAAAATCGCAATTTTGTGTGTAATGTGCATGCGCGCAGATGTTACGCAACGTAACTCTGATCGTACGTAACTTCAGCGTAAATACGAACAAAAAGGCGTGTCATCCATACAACATCCGGAAATACGCTTTGTAGGCGAGGGAGGCATTTAAATCGTACAGATTGGGCCGGGTTAGCCCGTTACGTCCGTTCTTACGCGTGGAAAAGTTAAGGTAGGGTTTGGAAAACGTAAATCGAGTCAATTACGTACGAGCGAGGGGAGTGCTTAGGGGTGTGCATAGTACTTACGATAATGTAAATACGCTACGATAACTAACGTAACAAGACCTTGCTATACCCGTAAGTGTTAGTAATAGATATCTCACTATAAACCACAATTTATCCGGATAGCAGATGTAGTATAAAAGTTCATAAATAAGGTCCTTCGATCCACAGTATTCACCGCAACAGGGAGTACTTTGGATCTAAGCACATTATTTATGAACTTTTATACTACATCTGCTATCCAGATAAATTGTAATATATGTTCTAGGGTTCCATTATTCCAGTATTCTAGAGTCCCAGTACTCCAGTGTTCTAGAGATCCATTATTCCAGTATTCCAGAGTCCCAGTATTCCAGTGTTCTAGAGATCCATTATTCCAGTATTCTAGAGTCCCAGTACTCCAGTATTCTAGAGTTCCATTATTGCAGTATTCTAGAGTCCCATAAGTCCAGTATTCTAGAGTCCCATAATTCCAGTATTCTAGAGTTCCAGTATTCCAGTATTCTAGAGTTCCAGTATTTCAGTATTCTAGAGATCCATTACTCCAGTATTCCAGAGTCCCATAATTCCAGTATAGTTCTAGTATCAGACTCTATCTGTCTACAACTGTGCTTACAACCTACACACTGGCTTTGAACACCGGGGCAGCACAGTGGCTCAGTGAGTAGCACTTGGGGCTCACAGCGCTGAGGTCATGAGTTTAATTCCCGGACTAGGCCTTTTCTGTGTGCAGTTGTATGTTCTCCCCGTGTCTGTGTGGTTTTCCTCCGGGTGCTCCAGTTTCCCACACTCTAAAAACATGCGGTTAGGTTAATTGGCTGATGAATACGTTAACCCCAATGTCTGTGTTAGGAACCTTAGTATGTAGCTCCAATGGTGCAGGGACTGATGTGAATGTGAAACATTTTCTGTAAAGAGCTACGTAATCTGATAGCGCTATATAAAAACATGCCAATAAATAAATACTCACTGTAAAATATATAAAATGTGGAAAATCAAGTTATTTATGTTAATTAACCAATATCACCTTATTTGAGATGATTGCATACTATACAAAATAACAGTTAATATTTTTTATAAAGCTTTATAATTAAAAAGATGATATTTAACTAACTTTGAAACTTGTACTTTTTATCATTTCAAAGTGTATCACATTTATCTGTTTTGTTGTTGCTGTAGTAACCTTTACATAGAATATTTTTCTATTCAGTAAAAGATTACAAAATGAGCATACATAATAAAACTATAATTTTCCAAATGTATAATCTTTTTAAGCCATTGCAATTTGCTAAATGTTTTCAATATTCCCATATGAATCCTAATAAAAACAGCAGAAGCCAATCATAGTTAGATACTGCTTTCTTTGTTTGGTTAAAGCTTTCTGTGTAGATGTAAATTATTTAATTTCCATGTTCTCTTCTGCATTAAACTATTTATTAGCGGTTAGGTCACTCTACAGATGCTGTGCAGACAATACAAATTGATATACAACCGTAAAACTTTCTGACTTCTGTCTTGTTTCAGAAACTTTTGCCGACACACTATACCTCTCATACATTATGTGATTAAATAAAAAATACAGCACAGCAACAACATCAAAACAATATTGCTTTGTCACAGAGAAACAAAGATGTTACATAGTAGCCTAGAAACGCAAGAGACTCACTACCGCGGAATTGGAAATTTACTGATCTTTCCCGTAATGAAACTGCAAGAATCAAAAGAAAGTGACAACTGATTTGTAACAGCTCGAAGTCTACGTTATAAATCAAGATGACACGATGCCTAGATACAACGGGCCTGATCCAGACCTATGCCCGCGAGCGTAGCGTATGTTCACCCGGGCGTATAAACTTTCACGCCCACGACACTCCCATTGATTGTACCGACTTACGGCGGCTGAACCCTACCCTAACTTTTTCAAGCGTCCGTGCGAATTTTCGTACCGATACGCTGGTCGTACGGGGCTTAGCACGCCCATACTGTACAATTTAAATGGCTATCCCCGCCTCTGTGTAGTACCTCGAGCGTCGGGACTATCGTCGTACAAAACGCACGCCCCTTGGGCGAAAAATACGCTCAAAATACGCTCGCTGTACGCTGATGTCCTTCGGACGACCGGAAGTTGTCATACTGCACATGCGCAGTGCGTTTTTTTCTCCCGTTTTTACGCTCCCGACCGGCGTACGATCACTTGCGGTCGTAGGTCTGGATCAGGCCCAACAGGTCTACAAAGCCCCGCACAATGTTAGTTTACATTTTCCAGGGTTGTTATGTCATGAAAAGGAAACAGTTATAGTTATTGTCAGGCAATCGGAAGGCAAAGGTGAATCGGAACTCACTCTGTACTTAAGATCTTCCAATGGCAATTTGTAGTATTTTTATGTTGCTACACCTCACAGTGTAATGACTGCCATTTATAGGAATATAAAAGAGGGAGCACTGTTATCGGAGATGTAATCTTTGAGATGACTAAAAACACTTTTTGTTTGTGTAGAAGGTTAAGCCTTAAACTGCTGAATAGTGGGATAGTGGGTAATTTACAAACGACTTTCGATTTTCTTGGAGAGCAAGCACTACTCTGTTATACTTTGAAATAACCTCTTACTATCCGAAGGCTGGCCTCTATAAATACTGTGTTTTATTTCCAGCTTTACCACTATCAACCTCTGCAATTACACAACTTCAATCATTGTGCGTTAAAAGTTGGGTTTCCCAATAGCTGGGAGTATGACCCCAATTGAGCCGATTGGTACAATTATCAAGGTCCAATTTGTCGGCATGTTGGCAAAAAGCTCCAAGAATGATTTCACCTGATACTCAGAATAAGGACTGCCATCAGGAGTGAACTTTTGTCCCGGACCTATAGAGAGAGGGGCCATCTGACACCCACTTTAGCTTTCTAATACTGGTGGTTGGAGACAAAGGAGACATTGTCACCATTCTCCTACTGCTGATAATTGATGCTGGAGCTGGACAAGGCAGCACATCAGTGGGCCAATGCAGAAAGACGGAGTTCCCTGAACATAGGCCCGCTGTGAGTCATTCTTACGGGTCTGCATTGGTCTGGTGGTGGTCCTGGTCAGGACGTTCAACATTTCTGAAAAATTTAACCAACGCTGGGCAGACCGTTTTGAGGGTTGTCTTAGGGCACTGAGGAGTTAACCCTGGTTATTGGGTGAATATGCGTGTGTGCTATATGATATCTTGATCATCATGACGCTCATCGGTTATATATTGCTTAGTGTGTAGCAAGTAATATCCATAAAGTGCCAAAAACCATTTGCAGTTATCGGGAGTAATGATGAATCTTGTTGGAACACAACAGTTGAGAGTGAGACAACGGCTCTGGGGTCAGAACCTATTTGTCAGCCCTCTACAAGGAGAGACAGAACTTAGCTGTCAAATACAGCTGTAACTGCGGTACTTTTGGAACAAAGATGTCCTGGTGTAACTCATGTTTTATCAGGTATGGAATCATCTGTCCATGGCATCTTTGTAGGCAAGACCCTCATTTGTGTGCTTCCTGTAATTTCCAGGTGTGCAGCAATCATAAGTGGAGGAATCCGGTTTTGAAAATGATCAGTAATTGTATATAACATAATATATAGCCAAAGAGAGAGCTACCAGGGAAGACACCTACCGTGCATGAACAAAAAGTCTGGTGTGTTAATAATACCCTATATTTAAATCACTTTGGACTGTATTCACAGTTAAGATAAGAGCAAATGGGTTCGCAATTATACGCATGGCCACTCCCTTGACAACCCTCGTTTTTGTTGTTCGTATCTTAAGAAGTCCAATGGCAGCCTATCTCCCCATGCAGATGTCTCCTCTTAAGTTGCTAAAGTACGCACATACCGTGCCCTGTCTTAAGTGCCCCCCCACCAACTTTTCTTAACTTCCTTCTTAACTTGGCCTGACATGCCCCTTCATACTTATCTCATTACAATGGGTTTGTACCTTGCTCTTAAGGGATCGACATTCGTAAATCCTATGAAGATTGCGTAAATAAGGGTACAACGCATGCACAGTTTTTCCATTCTTAAAAATACGCGCGCAAATAGCAGCAGCTTCTTAACTGTGAATCAGTTCCTTTATGTCTGAACTAGAATGAAATTTCAAAATGAACGTATCCAGTGACTGGAAAAAGACAGGGGGTCGTGTTCAGAGATGCGTTTTTTCTAAAGTACGCAATTATACGCTCCGTAACGTAGCATAATTGTAAACGTATGGGCCATTTACGTATGTGTCGCGTAAATACTTACATGTGGGCGTGCCAATTTTTACGTGAGTCCAAAATACATCTGAAATACGTTAAGACAAAATCTGTGAATTTTGGAGATAACACCCCACCAAGGGAGATTTTTCAGCAAAAACACAAAATCTGTGGATTTTGGAGATAACACCCCACCAAG
>WWET01001087.1:210509-231214 GCA_011038615.1 Limnodynastes dumerilii | reverse complement strand
ATATATTGAAAAGCTAAAAAAAAAAATAATAGTATCAACAACAGATTAATATAAAAATGGAGCCTTTAATAAGTATTCTTTGCAATTGAAGCCTAAACTCCATTTTATTGTGTTTTCACTTTCCTATGGCAAAGGATACTTGCCAAAGACTCTTTATTGAATTTGTGAGTCATTTTTGTGTTTTTTTTTTTGTTGTTTTTTTTTAAACAGCATTACTATGCTGGAGACCCTCCTCATAGTAACAGTGTTTATAGGTGGATCAGGGCTGTCAATCAGTGACATCCTTCCTATTGCACGCTCCCCGAAACAGTATAGAGCTGGCTGCCGAGAGACATTAGAGAGCGTCTCTAAGGCAGCCAGAGTGTCTAGTGCTGCCAGGTGTCGTGACAGGCATTTCCACTTTTTGGGGGCCCCTTGTGTGCGTTGCGAGTCCCCGGTCCGAACGGCTGCTTTTACAAATAGAGACAGCTGAAAGTTCCCTTTCGTCTGTCTCTATTTCGAATGGCAGCCTTTTTATATTATTTTTTTTATGAAAGGCTGAGTGTGCCGATCGGCATACTCTGCCATTCATTTTCGCTGCAGACCCGCCGCTACTGATAGCTCCGGACTCCAGAGTAACCTCTTCGGGACTTTTAGTGTTAGGAAGGGGGGGGTTAGGATTAGGCTCTTAGGAAGGGAGGGTTAAGTTTAGGGCCATAGAATGGGAAGGTTAGAGTTAGGCTGTGGGGAAGGGGGGTTTTAGGGTTAGGCTATAGAGAAGGGACGGTTAGGGTCAGGCTACGGAGAAGTGCTGGGTTACGGTCAGGCTAAACTGGGGTTAGGGTTAAGGTAATGGAAGGGAAGGGTTAGGGTTAGAATTAGGGAAAGGCATTATCGAAATAGGGCCATTCGAAGCGGTGACCCACACCCCTTGTGTGTAGGGGCCCCGGGGCGGCTTTCCCTATTGCCCCTATGGTGGATCCAATCCTGTAGAACATTCATATATAAATATAGACTTTGGCTTCTAAGTAGAATGGAAAAGGAAGGAGTGTAGCAAAATCATCAGCAATGTAATAGTGCAACACCTGTACCTGAGCCATTGAGAGAATAAAGGATAACGGAAAAAAATTGTGCAGGAAAATACCAGCTGCATTACCAGAAATGATTACAGTGTGAACCAATAGAAGGATTCTGACCTGTCTATTTGGAAGGTAACAATGAGACACTCAATCTGTTTATCAAATCCATTCCCAGCTCTGAACACTGGCTATTGAGACACTAGTTTTATAACCTGCTGTGAATGCTTTTCCCAGCCTGCTTCCTCTGCTTGTTTTACTGGATATTCTGCTTTCTGCAAATAAAACCATTTTCCAGGATCACAAAACATCAGGTTGTAAAGGACGGCATGACATCTATTTTCCCCATTGTTCTGTTAGGGCCTGATGCATAATGCTTGCTTTTGGGAGCTTTTTTGGCACATTCCTGTCCAAATGCTTTTTTTTATACACGAGGGTCAACTGCAAACCTCCACTCCACCCCCTTCCACCCCAAAATAAATAGGCGGTTAATCTGCAGTGCACATAAGGTTGGAGACATTAGCCTGATAGCATAGGCATATCTATAAGGGATGCAGGGTGTTCAATGCACAAGGGCCCCTCAGAACAGGGGGCCCTGTGGCATTCATTCTGCACCCAAGTCCGCATATCAGGGTTGGCAGGGGAATGGGGGGCCACTCGCCATCTATTTCTTCCCTCCAAGATCTCCCAGACGAAAGAAATATATGCCGAATGAGCTGCCCTTCCCCTGCGGTGGAACTGTCCAGATTCATGGGCCAAAAAGGGGCGGGCTTAACATAACTGGTTAGGTCCTGCCCCTTTTGAGGTCCGCCAATCAGGACAGTCCTGTCTCAGAGTAAGGGGGAGGGGCCCATGTACAAATCCTGCACAAAGGCCCCTTCACTTCTTAAAACACCCCTGCCTGATAGCACCTAAGGACAGGATTCAGATGTCATCAAGCCCCGCCCACTCCTTGAAACACTAGAGATTACACAAGCGATTGACAGAGGGTGGGGCTTAATTAGGTGATTTGAAATCACCATTTGAAATGGTGTCATTAAGACCCGCCCCTTACAGTAATGGCTTCCCTCCTTTTAATTCTTATAGTTTGTCTTCTACTTGTCTACAAAAAAATGGGACACGCTCCCCATTGGAAACCTTGGTATCCCATGGTGCCAACAGGTATGGAGAGCCACAATAAAACGAATCATTAATAGCGATTGTAGACTGAACTACCAATGTAAAATAGTCCATATTTTTGGAAATATGGTATAAAGATCTTAGTGCTTAAAGATTTCCTATATACTGTAATATATAAGAAAAGCTGAGATATTTCCATTGCAACTCAAAGAACAATCTCTTGAAGTTTATCCGACTGAAGAGGAGCAAGAGGAAGTAGCAATCCATACGGCTAATGTACTTATTGATAAACGTGTATTGATTGTCCCAGCATGCCGCCTGATTCCTACTCACCTGTAAAAGCAACTGGGAAATCACGTTGACTTTGAATCTTTACTTTGTGAAGTAACTATTACAGACTTTATTTCCTGCTTCGTTTGACCTACACTATACTACACTATAACCTGTTCCTTAAACTAGCCAAAGTGTCGAGTAAAAATGCCTACTAGTTGCTATTAGTGGGCCATATTCAGTGAACCGTTTTCACGGGGAGTTCCGTGCGTATTTTTAGGATCGGATCAATTGCGCATGCGTATTAACTTTATTCACGTAAGTTACGTTGAATATACACTCGTAAGTACTTTAGGGACGGGCATGTGAATCGCACTTGGGTACATACGTGCGGATGGGCGGCGTATAAATCCGTACTTGAAAATTTACATTAAAGTGGGTGGGGGGAGGTATTAAAATGAACGCATGGAGGCGTGGTTATAAAGAATCGCACGGACGGAGTACATATACACTTGTAAGTATACACGGAAAGAACAGAGTGGTCTAGGGACTGGTAAGTCACAAAATCGCACGTCCGTGAAAGGGGAGCGTCGGAGTTGTTGATGGGTGTTTCCTTACCATGGCCATGCGTATAATTGCGTACATATAAAAAAAAACGGATCTCTGAATACGGCCCAATATAAATAGTTCTGTCTTTTACCCTAAATATTTTTAATAGTTGAAATTAAATATTTTTTTAATTTACATATTCTTAATAAATATATAAAGAAAGAAAGAAATAAGTTTATATGTGTTAATGTGGTTAAAAAAACAAAAAAAAACCTGAAAAGTAAAAGCGATTAGCAAGGGGAAAAAGTGCAGTAATTAAATGAACTCTCATCAATTATTTGATGTTATTTGCTACATTTGAATGACTACTTCATAAAAATAATGGCATTTTATGGTGGCATATCTGGAAGCCATCATCACTTGCGTTTGTTCGGATGAAATTTAGACTTGGGGGGGGCTTTGTTTGGGTTTTTTTGTTAAATCAGAAGATCTGATTTTCAGCTTTTGAAAATAAGAATATAGAATGCCCTAGACCAGTGTTCCCCAACCTCAGTCCTCAGGGACCACTAACAGTGCATGTTTTCCAGGTGTCACTGCTGGAGCACAGGTGTGTTCATCACTAACTGTCACATTTTAAGAGCTCCACAGGTGCTGCTCATTATAACACTTGTGATTCTTTAAGGAAACCTAGAAAATATGGACTGTTAGGGGTCCCTGAGGACCGAGGTTGGGAAACACTGACGTAGATGAACTACATGTGGTCTTTAAAGACCGCACATCATTTTTTAGGTGAGAGGGGGCAAGCCACGGCAGCCTTCGGGGATAATTAGGTAAAGTGGGTTTGGGGAAGGGATGTAAATTAGGCTAAGAGGGAGGGCTGGGGATTGTCTGTGCGTATTTTCTCTCCTTAAGAGGGAAAATATACATGGTGACTTAAGATTGCCTATGGCCCTCATAAGTGCCATTAGGCACCTAAAATCGGGGGTGAGGTAGGGGACCGGAGAAATACAAATGTATCTGCATCAATGGATGGCACACGTAAGTGTGAATCCAGTCCCAAGTGTTCAAGCGTACGTTTATAGGATTTTTTGCTTTTTTGACTGGTCAGAGATGCGATTATGGGTTCATGATAGGTCCATACACTACAATAAACAATTGAGTTGTCACATAGAGGTGACAACTCCAAGCAAAACGATTAAGAAGGGCACTACTTGTCCATAAATATTTCAATTGTAACTCTTATAAATAAACAAACAAAATTGATCAAATTACCAAAATATTATTTAATAGTGTAACAATGTAACAATAACACAATAAAAACATTGATAGGCGAAATATAAAAAAGGATATAACAAACAGTAACAACTGTAATACAAGACATGGGCAAGAAGAAAATACTTATATTAATTGCTCTTGTGTAGCATGTCCTGGCTGTTGCCTAGCAGTCAGGATGCTCTCTCCCCGACACATCGCGGGCGCCACCATCTTGGTGCGGTGCGTACTGGCTATTGCCTAGCAGCCAGTATGCAGATTACTGCCCAGACAGGGGGCGTGGCAGCCACAGTCAATCATGGGGTAGCAGCCTCCATATAACACAGGAGCAGCTGTTGCTCCCTGACGGTTATAGTATTTGCTCTCTCTCTCTCTCTCTCTCTGCCCTGCCTTATTGTTCCCTGTGTTCCTCTGTGTTCACATTTTTCCTTGTACCTTGCCTCTGGTTCTGATTGCCTGCTGTTTGTGTGAGTGCTCACCCCCTTGTTGGTTCTGACTGTTTGACTTGAGGCTGTGGTTTCATTCAAGCCACAGCCTCAAGTCCCACCCCCTGCCTGGCCTATTCTTAGTGTTAATAGGGGAAGGACAGGGCTTTATGACGCATTTGCATCATCAAGCCCCGCCCCCATCCCTAACAATATTAAGAAAATGAGAATTTCCTGTCAGGGCGGGGCTTAAGACACAATTTGCATACATTTAATCATTAAGCCACACCCCCTTGCAGAGGGAAGCTTTAAAAGTCGGCAACCCTGCTTTACACAAGTTACATCCAATGTTCAGTTGTAAAATCAGTAATCACAGCTGTTTACAGTGTATTGAACTGATCCTTTCTGACCCGGTTCAAGCATAGATACAAATGATAAGATTAGTACTAAAAAGCCACATATTCACTCACGGCAAATTGTGAATATTTTATGTTTGTCTGCCTCTAAACATTCACACAATTCTGCATCAGCCTCTGAGATGTTACAGTGAAAATAAAAGTGTTGTTTCTTTATGGACTTTTACAGGCAGTAAACTTTATTGTTAAAGATGCTTTTGCTGTATAACCTTCAAAATGAACATTACAAAATGTCTAAATTCTTTACAGGTTATATTTGTACTTGTGGCACAGTTAAGAATTTTTGTTTCACTTAGATACAAGTAGACAGTAAACAGAGCAGTACAAAGGCGGAGACAAGTCTTCCATTTCCATTTACATACTAGAGAATGTCAGTAAGAATCTGATTGGTTGCTATGGGCAACATCTCCATTTTTCCGAAAGTGGAAATCTGGCCCGTAGGGCTCTATTTATAAAGATCATTTTCCACGGGCATTATCGCAGGAAAATGAAGCTCTTGATATTTACAAACCATGGATTGCCATGGAAAAGTACAGTTTCCATGGCGATGCATGTCAATAAGACATCACCCTCGTTATATTTACAAAGCCAGGGAGCGGAGTCTTACACTCTGCTCCCGGCGTAAAACTAATGGCAGCCATTCCAGCGCTCTTCACATATAACCCTCTTTTCCTCCCCCTAATAGCTGCTATTAGGGGGAGGAAAAGGGGGCATGTATGGGGAGACCACTGGAATAAACCTAACTGTATAAAGTTAAAAAAAAAAAAAAAAGTTATATTTTATGTATGTTTTTTTACTTTTCAAAAATTTGTAAATGTTAAAAAACAAAAAAAGAAAGATAAAAGAAAAACTTACCTGTCCGGGAAGACGCTGTACATGCGCAGTGTTTTTCATACCGGGACCTGAAATTTTCAAAGTTCCGCAATGGAGTCTCTGTGCATACGAAATATGAATGAAGTGTCCTGCGATGAGCCCAGAGATCATCGCGGGACCTCGCAGGGTAGGTAAGTTTTAGTAAATTAAATGAATGAGGCTGCCAGGCTCGCTGCGAGGGAGAAGCCAGCATGGAACAGTGTCATTCATTTAAAAATGTTTATATAAGTTGTATATAAATAGAGATGGGAGAAGAAGAAGGGTTTGGTATGCGAGTTAGATTGTTATATGTTTGACATTCATATACTTGACAACATTAGTCTGACAGTGTATGATTGTCCATACAAATAATTTGACATGTTTTTTTTCTTCCTGTCAACTAAGGTTGATAGTATTATTATATTGACCTTACTGTTGCTGATACTCAAAAGTCCTACACTAATCATTACCGCACCCTAGTCTTAACAACAATCTTATCCTAACTTTAACCACAGCATAACCCTAACCCAAACTGCAGCCTAACCCTACTCCTGTTTGCAGCCTAACCCTAATCGTAACTGCAGCTTAACCCTAACCTTAAGATGAGGCATAGTGGTCACTGTCCACAGCTGAGTCTAGAAGAGGTTGAGCAGGCATCACAGTAGAGTGAAGAATCATCAAGGTGGAGTCATGTTTAGTATGGAGGTGTAGATCAGGCATCACAGTTGAGTCTAGAAAAGGTTGAGCAGCCATCACAGTAGAGTGAAGAATCATCAAGGCGGCGTCATGGTGAGTCTGGAGGTGTGGATCGGGCATCAGAGTTGAGTCTAGAAGAGGTCGAGCAGGCATCACAGTCAAATGTCAATGTTGAGCGTTTGGCCTTTGATCCAGCGGCGTCAAGCACACATCTGTTGGAAAGGTAAATGTGTGACACTTGACGCTATCCTGGAAAAGGGATGTCTTGTGTGATCCAATTTAGTAAGAAAGGTCATATTTCTCTACAACAAACTCTTTAGAAATGTGTATAATAAAATCAGGACATGCAGAGGATCCACCTCTATCACCAGATTCTATGTAGTAAACAAATCATTTAAGAAAGAAAGCAGGCAACTCACGTGTGGGAGCTCCTATTCAATCTCCTGAGACCTTATTATTAGCATCCCACACATAGGACAGACTCAAGCTGGCCAGGTCTTTTTTGATCACCGATGCCATTTCACCATTCCTGAATCTGACCATCCCCAGAACTCAAATGTTTGAGGACTTTGGGATATGAATACTGTCATTCATCATAATATGGCTCATAGTCTGACTGAGTAAAAGAAGAAAAGAGGAAGCAGTTTGTAGAGACATATCCATGTTCATTTGCAGATAAGAAATTGCTAGATCAAAACATAGGCATATTCCATACACATGGTGGGTGGCTCAGGCTCTCTTGCGGAGGACGACTTCTGCACAGAACGTAGGATCATGTGGTTGCGTTCCATTGCGGAAGTATAGGTACTACGCATGTGCAGTACTTATTCAGAGCTGATCTATGTACATAAGTCATCTCTCTTTATTCGAGAGATCAAAGCTGCCAATAGTAATTTAGAGACTCAATAGAGAAACTTCTTGGGGCTACAACATAGATGCTTATTCGGCAATTATTGAAGGCTAGCTCGCCCCTTGGGCCAAAGGCAGACACGAGCCCCCATTCTTTGTGCCCCCTCCCCCCCATGGGAGTAGCGAGGGTGGAGCCAGTGGAGCTTGTGCTCCAGGCACTGGCAGACCAAAGGGGCACCGCAGAGCACAGCCAAGTGTCATCTCCAGATCCCTAATATACTTGTATTACATGTGGGTTTTATTAAGGATCTGGCACAATATATACTGTATATAGAGTGCCATTCCCAAACCCTAATATAAACCACGTATCAGGAATGCTCTGCAAAGGATGCAAGACCTCTAGTTTAACATCCATTATAATGAGTAGAAAAAGATCTCTCATGTGATCCAGGAAAGCTGCACTTTGAAACTTCTGCCTGCACAGTCTACTTTTTTTTTTTGCATTACCCCTGTCACAATAATTTGGCAGACGCTATTAAACATCTGGCATAGCCTCTATGTCATACACCAACGAGCCAAACTACTGTCTGATATCACTTACGCACTTGACTGACCACCCTATCGACGGATCTGCACGGCTGTCATAAAATACAGTTTGACAAATAATCAAGTGAAGCATTTTGTTCACGCATCCTAATTAGGGCCGACACAGGAAAGCATTTTATCAAGTACTTGCTAAAAGATTTTGACAAAAATTGCATTGAGAATAATTGCAATCAACTGGATGAAAATAATTCTTATGTTCAAAATATGGTAACGGCAGTTTAAAGCTCACAGTGAGTGTCTATTAATAATATCTTATTATTTCAAAGTCAACAGAGAGCTATCGTTGCATTTGATGAGATAAAGGAAGTTGACATGCGAATAAAACAAGGAAGAGGTTACGTTTTTGCTACATAGTTTTACTTTAAAGGTGCGTTATCACCAAAATGATGTACAATTAATATTTATGAGCCCTCAAATCTTTGAAGATAACTTTTTTGTCATATTTTTTAAGGCATGATTTGCTCCTTAGAGCTGGTTGTATTACTATCACTTGGCCAACTGCTATGTTGCCTAAAGCAGGAATCTGTGTATGTGTTGCTATGCCTTACCCAGCCCATACTGTACAATTTAAATGCCTCCCTCCGCCCATAGGGCCTGATCCAGACCTACGCCCGCAAGCGATCGTACGCTGTTTGGGAGCGTAAAACCGTGCTAAAAAACGCACTGCGCATGTGCAGTATGAAAACTTCCGGTCGTCCGAAGGACATGAGCGTACAGCGAGCGTATTTTGAGCGTATTTTTCGCCCAAGGGGCGTGCGTTTTGTACGACGATAGTCCGGACGCTCAAGTTACTACACAGAGGCGGGGTTAGCCATTTAAATTGTACAGTATGGGCGTGCTAAGCCCCGTACGACCAGCGTATCAGTACGAAAATTCGCACGGAAGCTTGAAAAAGTTAGGGTAGGGTTCAGCCGCCATAAGTCGGTAGAATCAATGGGAGTGTCATGGGCGTGAAAGTTTATACGCTCGGGCGAACATATGCTACGCTTGCGGGCGTAGGTCTGGATCAGGCCCTAAGGCTTGTGTTCAGAGTACCGAACATATAACATATACATCCTGTGTTTAGCAAATTTTACTACTGCGCATGCGTAGTCATTTTTACCGTAATCTACATACCTTTTTCTTACGTAGATTGCGCAAATGCAGTCTTTTAGCGATTTTTACTACTGCGCATGCGTAGTCATTTCTTACTGTAATCTAAGTATAATTTTCTTACGTAGATTGCGTAAATGCGGTCTAAAAGACTCCGGGGATCGATTGCTATGCCTCATTGAGGCATAAGCAATCGATATCGTAGCCAGTTTGAAAATGTTTCCAGCTCATAAGTGTTTGTGATCAATCCATTTAACTCAAACAAGCCCCTTCATTTTACACAATATTATGTATGTTTATGATACCCAGCAGGAGAACAATTAAAGACTTTAAAAAAAATAAAAAATGTAATTGCAAAAAAAAAAATAAGAAACATTTTATTGCACCAACATGCATTGTATTTTGATGTATGCTGATTAACTTTCTAATAGAGACAATGATGATCATTTCGACGTTGGCTAAGTGCTTTCCAGGACTATTTATTGAGCTATTGAATCCTGGCAGGCGAGCTGTAGCTTGCCACAGTAAAACTCAGGCTTGTAGCGATGCTGAATGCAAATAACTCGGGGACATCTGAGCGAGATGATCCTCACGAATCCCCGGACCACCGCTTGTACCTTGCTACTGCGCCCTAAACCTCATCCTAGGATGCCAGGGGAGCATTAATCACAGACAGGTGTATGCAAAAGCCTGATTGCTGGCTTGATTTGATTATTCAATAATATTTTACATTTAAAAAAAAAAAAAAAGTATTACTCATGTGTATTTCCTGTTTCTACATAATGAAGGCATCTGGCTAAGGAAGGTATAGTAAGGAATTAAGGATCAGATACACAGTTCCTATCCCGCTGTACTCCAAGCTTCAAGCACAGTGGCAGTGGGAAGCCAATACCGGATTCCCGCTGTATCCATAATTCCTTGAGGGCAGCCGGAGGTCACTCACTCTACTGCTAAGGAATTCTTAAGCCTTCCACGCATAAAATGAGGTGGGCTCAGTCAGGGCTGTATTGAGGGCCATATGGGTCTGGGGCTAAAAAAATTATTACGGGCCGACACTATGGGCCTGATTCAGAGATCCGCTGCTGATGGTATTGCAAATATACGCATCTAAGTGGCAGGTCGGAGCAGGTTACATCCCACTGAATAAACAGTCGCTCCCCTTGCAAACAGCGGCCGGACCTAAAGTTAGACCTGCAACTTGCCCTATCTGACCGCACTCACTTCCGACCTTATGTGCAATAGTTGCGTATATTTAGGGTCCTATGTCTGTAATCGCACCCACTTTCCCTCATCTCAATGGCCCCCCCGCCCATTTCTATGCAAATCCTTCGGTTCCTAGATTTCCGCTGGACTTAGGATCGCAATTGTTCCAGACCGATTCACAAGTCCGACCTTAAGGCATTTCCGACCCTATCTTCAACGTGCATGGTGTTGCACTATTACTAAGCATGCGCAGTTGATGCATGACCCTAAATATACGCACCTAACTATCGTTAATATCGGATCTCTGAATCAGGCCCTATATGTCTCTGACATACATCCTTATGTTCTGCAGTGGGAGGCCTGAATATCTGCAGTATGTGGGGCCTATTTTCAGATGGAAGCCTGGGACTGTAGTCTCATTAGCCCCATTGTTAATCTGGGCTCAGTAGTCTGCATAGCACAGAGGGCACATCCTTACTATACTATTTGCATAGCCCTGTAGTTAATCAGCTCAAAAACTCTGCCTCCAGGCTAATCATCTTATCTGGATAAAATAGAAGGCAGGCAGGATAGTGGGACTATCCCGATTCCAGTTGGGAGGTATAGGCAGGGCCGCTGTCAGAAAATGAGGGGCCCAGGACACAACCGTAGGGCTCCACCCCTTTTGTGACACTATCGGGGATGTCGTGGCGCAGCGGACCTGCTTTAACAGTGGGCCGGTGCACAGGGAAGTTCTTCGCTGAGCATTGGCCTGCAACTTGGTGGGCCCCCATCAGTGTAAGGCCCGGTACAATAGTCCTGGCTGTCCCTTACTGATGGTGGCCCTGGGTATAGTAATGTGGTGCATGCAAATGTGTGTTAGCAAAAGGCTTTTGCAGAGGGCTGGATGCCGTCCTAATTTATTTAAAAGGCTATAAAACACAACAGAGTTACAAAGGAGTCAATTTAGAAAGAGTAACCTGTCTGGCCAGTCTCATCAAAGCCCTTGGCCTCTGGTACTGGCTGCAGAAGACATCAACTGCAGCTATTGTCTGGGGTGAAGAGCACTGAGGGGCAAGTGTCCAATAAGTATCCTTAGAATCTATGAAGTTTGCTATTCCAGGATGCGGTTATTAGGCCTGTTTCCATAGCGATAGATCCGCCAGCTGGTATGTATCATAGTAGAAGCGCTCCAACACACAGAAAATTGCTATTGAGTATGGTTACCTATTTCGACCTTTATTGGGCTCGGGCAAGGGTAAGAACTGAGGCACGATTAGGGTTAGTCTTCAAGAAAGGAGGCTTAAAGTTGAGGGTTTAAGGGGAAGGTTAGGGTTAGGCTGCGGAACATGAATGGTTAGAGCTTTAGGTTTAGGTTTAGGTTTAGAGTTAAGGGAAAGGTTAAGAGGAATCTGTGGGAGACACGGAGAGTTAGGAGGGGTTAGGGGTAGGTCTAGGATGCAAGTTCTTACCTGTTGGCGGAGAAATCTTCGCCATTCCGGGAGTCGCAGAAGTTGCCAGCAGTCACCATTCAATTGCCGTGCAATGGTCTGTAGCAAAAGAGACCATTGTACCGGCAAAACACACGCCATTGCGAAATTAATAATACTCTAGTTTATGTATCTGTACTTAGAGCACTAATCTGTCAGCGGCCGTCAATGTATTTATAATAGTGCTCAGCACTCAGACTGAGCGCTAAGCGGTGTCTGTGGGCAGTTGCTGGCAGCACAGAATGTAATCTCCATGGGTGCAGGATGCAGGGCTGCCATCAGGGGGGCGATAGCCAGGACTATTGTCCCGAGCCAGAGCTGATAAGGGCCTGCTGATACTTACCTAGCTCTGCAGCAGCAGGTATCCTTGCTGCTCAGAGTTGTTCAGTAGTGGGCCAATGCTTCGGGAACAAATTCCCTGCTCACCGGGCCACTGTTAAAGCAGGTATGCAGTGCCCGTCCCTAAGTCACATGGGACGGGGCCCCACTGCTGTATCCCGTGCCCCGCATTTTCTGCTGGTTCCATCCGTCCCTCCTGCACCCACCATGATGGTGCCCCTGCAGGCTAAAACTGGCTATGACAGTCACTTCCCTTAAGAGACTTAGGACCAGATTCACACTTACGATTTTGATACTTTTTCCGTGCGTATTTTTAGGCACCGTTGAACTGCGCATGCGTAGTAACTTTTTTACGCAATCTAAGTTGGAATTAGGCATGGAAGTCCTTTTCACACGGATATGTAAATCGGACTAAGTGACATACGTACGGAGGGGCGTGGTTGTCTTCTGTATGTGCGTAATTTTGTGAAAGTGGGTGGAGGAAGGCATTTAAATGGACTAATATGGGAGTGGTTTTTCATGTGCGCACGTACGGAAGGAAAAAACACCACGGATATGTAAATCGGACTAAGTGACATACGTACGGAGGGGCGTGGTTGTCTTCTGTATGTGCGTAATAGAGTTAAGGTTGCCCTATTGACGTGCAAGTCACCAAAAAATCGGTCCGAGCAAGTGGAGTGTCATGGGTGTTGCCTTTACACACACATGCGTATATATACATACTTTATAAAAACGGATCTGTGAATATGGCCCTTATATATGAAAGGACAGAGAGACATCTTGCTGTCTAAAATGTGGCATTAAGGGTCATTGGGCCTGATCCAGACCTTCGCTAGGACGGCGGATGTAAGCGTAAGATCGGCTGAAAAGCCGATCTGCGCACGCGCCGGGTAGATGTTGCCGGGCGTAGCTACGGCAACACCCGATCAACGATGGAGGGGTTAAGGTTAAGGTTAGTGAAGGTGGGCGGGGGGAGGTAATATAATGAGGGAGGGAGGGCTTAGCAGTAGTACGCTTGGGTGCGAGCGTATTACCCATTGCTTACGCCGGCTGAAGTTAGGGTAGCCTTCAGCCGGCGTAAGCAATGGGAAATACGCCCACACAGGGGGAGTGTCGGGGAGAGTGGACGACGATACGCTGTGCTTTAGTAAGCACAGCGCATTGGCGTAGGTCTGGATCAGGCCCATTATCACTTCATTATCAAGTACATAAAAGCGGTTACTGCATTTCAGAATTATTGAACATCTGTTGTGTTTATACAGTACTATACATTTTTACTTAGATAAAAAGAATTTGTTTTATTATGCAACGCATTGTGCATCTTAAGGAAATGAAGTGTCCCAAAAGTAGGAGAAATAAGTTCTGCCAAATTTCTACAAAAACTAAACCTAGTTCTGCTCTCCAAATGACCATATTTGGTCAAAACTTCACCCATTTTCCCAAAACCTGCCTTAGTGGCTGCTAATCGGGACCGTCCTGCGAATTGGGACAGGTTGGATTTTATGATATACCTTTTTTTTTTTTTATTATTCAAAAGAATTCTTTTTAAAACTTGATCTTTTTTTTTTTTTTTTGTTTTTACAGAACAAAAACAGCTCATTTTTTTTTTTTTTTTTGTTTTTACAGAACAAAAACAGAAAAAGTTCCCTCAGTTGTGAGTAGTAGTTGGTACATTTTAGCATCAGTTATGGTTGATTCTATTTGAGGGAAACAGGCTTTCATGAGAGAACGCAGTACGTCAAATACATAATTGAGAAGATAAACATGGTAAAAGCAGACCACTTTGTACAAATATAGTATTTTAAGTGACTTTAGACAGATGAAGCCAAACTGTATCAAAAGTGCCCAATGATTGAAATCTCAAACCTGAAGAGGATTGCAAATTGTTTGTTTCTGAAAATGAAAAAGGAATTTTAAAATATATACTTCAGCTCACAGAGCTGTAACCCTTTATGGTGTGGAACTTTTGCAATATGTGCCCATTTTGATATAGAGCTGAGCCGCTATATCCAATAATTGTAGTCAGGAGTCCTGATGCCTCTTCAACTACATAACAGTTTAGCAGAATAATTAATTTTGTGCAGATTAGGACGAATCAATAAAATACCAGTCTTTATGATACTCTACTTTGACATTGCAGCTAATTTCAACCCAAATGCCGGTTAAATCCTTCAGCGAAAGTGCGACAAGTTATTTTATTGCTAAAGCGGCCGAGATTGTTTTGGGATTAAAGCTCGTTTCTGAACTGGCTTTTATTAATGTGGTTTGGAACCTTAATTAATGTAGGCTAACCTGCATAGGATCAACGTCTCTTTGTGTGCTGTTATTAATTTCTGACCTAGACTTTCAACACATCTTCTTATTGTGGCATATAATCTTCTTTCTCTCTTTTCTGAGTTAACTCAGAATTGGGTTCGTAGGGTTAGTATTAAAGAGGAACGATAGGAGAGTAATTGTCTTTTTAAATCACTTCTAATGTGTACCAAAGTTTTGAAATTTAGATAGAAAATAATTTGAATTATAATGAAATGCTAAGTTGTCTGTGACTAAAGGATTGTGTATTATTCTATGATCTCTCTCCAAGGACCAGATGTACTAAGCCGTGGGTTTGGAAAAGTGGAGATATTGCCCATTGCAACCAATCAGATTCTGGCTGACATTCTTTAGTATGTATTAGGAAATTGAGAGCTAGAATCTGATTGGTTCCCAAACCCACAGCTTAGTAAATCTGGCTCCAAGACCAGGTCTGCCCCCCTGATGGCGGCCTTGGACATAATTGACAGACAACAAAGGACATGGGTGCCTTGCACCTCACAGTGCTTAACATCACACAAATCAAAACAGAGCAGGATCCTAACAGCTACAAAGCAGATGACCATATTTCTGGATAGTAGCCCAGCGATCGTGAATCCAAATTTTAAGCTTTAGTTCCGATCACATCAAAATCAGGGGGTGGATCCAGACTTAAGTAAGTGCTTGACATTAGTTACACCTGGGCTAAACCATGTTGATTGCAGAGGGAGCCAAGTTAATTGTATTCTTTGATGCAGGGATATATCTTTGAATTGCTTACTGCACACAGATACTGACCAGCGTTACTATCACACTGTTATTTAGACTTGGGATAGGAAACATCACTATCTCTAATACTATTTGCAACAGATGAAATATGAATCCCCTGCAATCAACATGGTTTAGCCCAGGAGTAACTAATTTCAAGCACTTACTTAAGTCTGGATCCAGCCCCAGAAGTCTAAATCCAGCCATAGAGATCAGTCTTGGCAATGTTTCTGCATGAGCAAAGGCTTTTTAGGCTCTGGAGTTTTACAGAATTAGATTCCATTAGACAGAGAACATGCAGCATCGCTCACATACTCTTAGGCCACTTCGCAGACTACATGCTCTTAATGGTCTTCAATAATATAGCTAAAGTAAATCGCTCTTTTCTTTGCTAATTCATCTGCTTTATTTTCTGATCATAATGGAAAAAATAGAGCGATGCTAATGAGGTAAACATTCTCTGTTATTAAGGTCCGCACATTACCTCTAATTGTGAAGATGGTGATGAAATTTTAAGGTTGGATCCTGGTGGCAGAAGTCCCAAGTAAACACATGGGAGTTAGGATTTTACAGTGATCTGATACTGAAACCCCACTGAGGAGGAGATCTGAATCCAACTAAATATTCTTAGTCAGGGCCTTGTAGTAGGTTCTTCAAAAGGTGGGGGTCCATCATGTATCTCTAATCTGGTGGGAAGCCCTGGCACGATGGCTGTCTTTCAGAAGTAGAGACAGCTGAAAGTTCTTTTGGAATAGGCAGCCATTTAGATTATTTTTTTCAGAATGGGTATGCTGATCGGAAACAGCGCCATACCTGCCGCAGGACAGGTGAGTAACCTCTCTGGGGACTTTTAGTGTTTGGGGAAGGGTTAGGATTAGGCTCAGGGAAAAGGAGGGATAGGGTTAGGATCAAGCTGCGGGGAAGGGAGGGTTAGGGTAAGGATTAGGGAAAGGGTTGGGGTTAGATTTGATACTTACTATTTGGAGCACTGTATTTGGTGCTCCGGGGATCAATTGCTTTGCCTTTTTGAGGCAGAAGCAATCAATTTCCAAGCCAGTTCGGAGCTGCCTGGGAGAGAATGTCCCTATCGAAATAGGGCCATTCTCAATGGGGACCCACACCTGTCTAATCAGTGTCTAATGAGCAGCCTAAGGCACATGGCTTCATGGGAATGCTTACTTGCCATGGATGGTGGGTGGTAGGGGGTATAATGAACATTACTGCCGTTTCAGCTATGCTACATAAGTACCTATAATGTGTCTCACACACTGTTGTTCCAATGTATGCTCCTATGCAGCATAAATAGATGTTTGTCTTGCTTATCTTGTCTCTAATTCCATCATTTTCTCAATATCCAGTTCCCTAAAGGATTAACTTGACCCCTGAATGTATTATTGATATCTATGGTGCCCTATCAGTAGCCTAATTACATGTCTAGGACTTTGAATGTTCAGAGTCTCTGAGAACTGTGAGAAAACGTTGAAGTTTCTCCCCATACGTAAGACAAATATCATTTTCTTACTTTGCGACTCATACATACTGCATGACGAGACATCAATGCTCAGGAATTATCCAGCCTCCTTCAATAGTTCATGGACCTGGGAAGTGAGTTATCGACACTGTGTATATAAACATGAACCTAGGTCAAAGAGCCATACTGTATGGGAATAATACTGTTATGGTTTCTCCGCACACACAGTATACCTTTGTTTTTTAAGGACTATCAGATAACATATTTAATAAGTTCATGCTTGTTCTGGGAGGCGTTCTATATTTTTGTATCAGTTGCTCAATTCAAAAACTTAATTCTTTCCTTATAATCCATCATTTGTTTACAAATTCTTTTGTACATGTATAACAGATATCGCTTGCAGTCCCCACTCCAATGGGTTGCCTATAGAAATAGAGACCGATGAAAGTTCCTTTTCGGCTGCCTCTATTTCGAATAGGTAGCCATTTTAGAATAATTTTTTATGAATGGGTGAGTGTGCCGATCGGCCTCCGGAGGTTATTGGGACCACATATTCCATGTAGTATGTGGCCGTCGCTTACTCTCTGCATTTGGCTGCTGGATGAGAGGCAGTTAAAGAGATGCTCCCTGGCTGCTCTGATTACACACAGCAGCATTCTCTACCTGCCTTCCAGCCACCAGCAAGACAGTAAATGACTGTCAGAAAGCTGGTTGGTGAAAGGCTATCTACCAATCAGAGTGGTGACAGCAATTCACTATACGGAAGCATGTAGAGAGATGGTGCGAGACAGCAGGAAAGATACGTCAAGGATTTTTTTTTCTTTACATTTTCTAGTTTCTAATTTTTTTTTATTTTTTTATTTGTAGGGGAAGGTGGGGTATTGAGTATCTGGGGCTGCTTGCTAGTATTTGCCTCCTCCAGGCTACTATTTGCCAGCCAGACCCTTTGTCCATGCATGTGCAAAGATGCCACTCTGTAGACAAGGGTTGCACATGCACACCCTGCACAGTGGAGTAGAGGTCACCTGCTTATTCTAAGACCCTCCGGTATGTTTGCTGGTAAGTAAAGAAAGGCTGGATAAAAGGTCCAAATCTGCCATTTTGTTATTTTGTCCTTGGGTCTTGAAATATCACAATAAAGAAGCCTTTATATTCCTAGATTATTACAAATGACATTTTAGGCCGTCCTTTTGTTTTGAGCTTAGTATACATTAAATGAGTAAATCATCTAACATTGTTCCCTAGCTCGAGCTGGCATTGTTAGAACAGCTGCTTCTAGCTCCCAGCGCCGCTCAATCTCGTTAGGCTTTTTTATTTTGTTTTTCAATTTTTTTTTTTCTTTTAAACTCTCAGCGTCTGAACAAGTCTCGTTATGGCATGAACTAGATCATTATACACTCATACAATCAAGACAAAGAGAAAAAAAAACACATTATTAAATGTAGAAGATGATGATTGCACTGAAGCACCTTATACTGAAATTTAATTATTTTAACTATCTGTATTTTCCTTTTACATTAACAAAGCTTTGCAAACAAAAAAATAACTCAATAACAATTCATTTTTATGAAATATAAACTCCGTAAAAAAAAAGACTTAACCATTAAAATGTAAAACTGAATTAACGTTTATTCTCAAGTGACTATTTGGCCTAAGCAGATAGCTTTTGATTTGTATAGTTAGAATGGCTGCATTTTGTAGTGTCATGGGCAGGGGTGGATTGGGAACTTAAAGTGGCCCTGGAGAAATAATCTGCAAGCAGACACAAAAAATATGTAAACTGGATTAGTATAGAATAAAAAACCTTAAGAAAAGAAGTGCAAAATATATGATATGAAGGCAAGGTTATGTCTCACCAATTATGTACAAGAAGAAGTAATATGTTAAAGAGTTACAGGCAAATACAGCATCTTCTGACTAGTATTTCACAATCCAATAAAGAGATGTATAGCGAACTCTGTGCAACGCAGGTAGTCACTTCCACCCAAGTGACTACTACCCAAAACATACAGGGACCAACACCCAATACATACAGTATCCTAGTGACCACCACCCAATATATACAGTATCCTAGTGACCACCACCCAATACATACAGCATCCTAGGGATCACCTCCTGGTACATACAGCATCCTAGTAACCACCACCCAATACATACAGCATCCTAGTGACTACAACCTAATACATAGAGCATCCTAGTGACCATCATGCAATGCATACAACATCCTAATGATCACTGTTCTATACAGACATCATTTTAGTAACCACCACATATGACAGTCTTAGATTTTTTTCAAATATAAAAGGAGCTTCTGAGTGAGTGGGAGGGTGGGTTAGGGTTAGGGAAATTGAAGGGGAGGATTAGGGTAAAGATTAGGGAGAGGGTTGGGGATTCTTACCATTCGGAGCACCGTGTTCGCCATTCGTTCGGTGTTCTTTGAGGCAGAAGCAATCATGTTCCCAACCAGTTCTGGCTGGGAGAGAACAGTCCTATCGAAATAGAGCCGTTCTCGATGGGGACCCACATCCGAGAATGACCAGCCCTCTCTCCCTGCCTAATCTACCTCCATCCCCCTGCCCACTTTACCCATCTTCTCATGGAGGCTGCACAGACGCGCCTCCTCTTTCTTAAACAACTACATGTGGTCTTTCAAGACCGCATGTAGTTAACTACGTACCTAAAGTCTACAAAGCTTGTGTATCAGGACATATGTCTTTTTAATTGGTGATGTAAACAAAAAAAATCATAGGTTACATAATAGGAAACAATCCAATGTTACAATATATTTCATATTTGGCAAAATGCATTTTCCATTACAATTATTTATTCTTTTCATTATGGACTTTAAATATAGAGGCCCATCACATGTACAGCTTTCATTCTGAGGAAAACTGCCTAAATTTAGTTTTTTTTATCTTGTGGATTGAACAAAATGGTGAGCCCAGAGGTGAGCATCCACCGGCTGACATGACGTTTCTCATTTTCATTATTTTTCTACTTCATATGCTCAGAAATGAAGACTGCGCAGTCACGGACGATTCAGATCTAAGCGCAACTTGAGCTATGGCGGCTTGTTTCCTGAGGGGCGTGTTTGAGGGAGGGGATTGGTGGATAAATATAATCAGTGTACAGTAAAGGCGTGGCCCAAGCAAGTTCAACCAATCCAGAGCCGAGTGATGATGTAGAAAATCCCTGGTTCCATCGAAACACTTGCAAAGTACAAAGGTCATCTTTAAGTCCAAGGGACTGACCTTCCGTGACCTATCTCTAGTAGCCTGTGATAGTAGCCCACCCTACACCCATGAAGGTAAGCTGACAGGGGCTGGCAGCATAGACAGCACTTAGTCTATGAGTTCTGAGCATTGTTAATAAATACTTGGGGCTTAGCGTTGTCTTCTACCATCCGCAGTCCCCTCCCCATTCTTCCCCTGACTGGACAGGACACCACTAAGCTGTCAGCTACTAAAAAATTTACTAATAAACAGCGTTTTTATACAGCGTTAACAGATTACATAGTGCTTTACAGAGAATATTTCACATTTACATCAGTCCCTGCCCAATTGGAGCTACATACTAAGGTCCTTAACACATACATACAAACACACACACACACACACATTGGGGTTAATTTAGCAGCCAATTAACCTACCAGCATGTTTTTGGAGTGTGGAAGGAAACCAAAGCACCCAGAGGAAACCCACACAGACACGGGGAGAGCATACAAACTCACAGATGAGCAGGGCCGCCATCAGAAATTGTGGGGGCCAGGACTGAAAATATGCAGGAATATGCACCTGGAATTTTTTTTTTTAACATGCATATACCTATCAGATATATATACACGAACACACATATCAATATATATACATACACACACCTACATATATATAGATGTATGTTTTAAAAATAAATAATACTCCCATCATGTGTCTCCAGTCTCCCCACCCCCCCAATACCGCCAT
>WWET01001087.1:187978-210265 GCA_011038615.1 Limnodynastes dumerilii | reverse complement strand
TCCAGTTTCCCCTCCCCCCACAATACTGCCATCATGTGTATTCAGTCTCCCCTCCAACCCCACAATACTCCCATCATGTGTATTCAGTCTCCCCTCCCCCCATAATACTCCAATCATGTGTCTCTAGTCTCCCCTCCCCACTCCACAATACTCCCATCATAAGCCACCAGCCCCTCCTCATCTCTTCCTCCACAGCTCGGCATCCAGACGGCGCTGCAGCATATGTGATGATGTCACAGGTCGTGACATCATCACCCAGTGCTGCGGGCCCGGATCTTCACAGCAGCAATGCAGAGGTCTGAACTGCAAGGTATTCAGACCTCTGCCAAGGAAGAATTTACTAGTGTCCTGGGCAGGACAGAGAGGAGGTCTGGGGCTATCCCGGGCCCCCTCTCTGTCCGGGCCCGGAACACTAGGCCCGGCTGTCCCCCCCTGATGGCGGCCCTGCAGATGAGGCCTTGTCCAGAAATCGAACTCATGACCTCAGTGCTGTGAGACACAAGTGCTACTCACCAAGCAACTGTACTGCTTTAAGTGCTATCTATACTGTAATGTGAGGTTTGAATTTCCCAGCACACCCAGAACCTCTGCATTCCGCCCTCCTGTAATAGAATATTACAGACGGCACATTCTTTTTTCCAGAATCGACTTTTAAATATTACTAACTAGACGCTAGCCATGGACAACATTGGAATCCGTGAAATGCATTTTCTAAGTGGCATGCCTGAATAATTCAGCACATTTAGGAGAAATTACAGTCCCGTCTACCAACTGTAAAATGTGAATTACTTGGAAGTTAATGCACTTGTAGAGTTAAATTGAACACAATATAAAGAATAACTGTACAACTTTTATTCTGGCATTAAACTTAATCTCCTCTTCTTGTGCTGGGGAATTTATTAACTAATTTACTTGCAAAAAGGTTTTATAATCTCCTTGGAGCATCACTCTACAAAAAGGCATTTATGTAAATTTGAGCAAAATACAGAGTTCTTTAACTAAATATGTTATATTACCAAAGTGATTGTTGATTGTTTTATTTTTTTTCATAACTATTATACACTATTTCTTAATGGTTGCTACAGGTGTAAGAAAGACAAACTTGGGTGAACAGAGAAAATGACACTCTAAAATTGCTTTTGCATTACCATTACAGTAATTACTCTGGTTTTTCAACCCGGGTCCCAAAGCCTTGTGGGACCCTTAAAACGCTGCATGGTAGACCCAGAGAATTCTGGGTTCCAGCTCTGCCCTGAGTGTGAACCACGCCTCCGGGGGAGATAGAGGTTTACTGTTGCCATAGCAACCTGAGTCTAAGGCCAACAACCCAGGTTTTTAGTGGTGATGTGAAGGGGTATAAGGTTTTATCTTTGGCAACACAGTTGCATGGTGGTCAGCATTGCATCCTCACAGCACTGGGGACATTTTGGGATGCAGTTGTCCTAGCAACAATTGCAGACCCTCCAACATGACCCATTCCATTAGGTACAAAATACTCTGCATCTGAGCTTCCAACTGTCACTCACCTGGTGAACTGATATTTAAAAAACTATTTGTCTCTCTAACAAAGGAGGTTACCTTAGTAACTGACTGTTGGAATATGAGGAGCAGAGTATTTTGTACCTAATGGAATGGGTCATGTTGGAGGGTATGCAATTGCTATTTTGACAGTCACAATTAAGAACTCTCATAGCCAGTCAGAAGTACCATTGAGTGTGGCTTAGGACTGCATGCACCACAACCACAATTACTTCCCACATGTGCTCACACGATCATATGCCCGCTATGCAATGATTTTCTTGTGCATCTGGATCATTGCCCAAATCACCAATGCTGTTCCTTATTCATATTTATGAAGCATAACACCACTGATCATTCATTGGGCAAAAGAAGTCAACACTTAGCTGACCGAGACGTACCAGAAATGTAGTTCGGAATCGTACAGTGCATGCGTGAAGAAGATTGGCACAGCTTTAAAAACAAGCAATGCACTTTGGCATTGGCGATCGACTCGAATCTCATTATGGGACCTCACTGAATTGGTGAGCATCAATAAATATTAACATCATCCTAGCCACGAGAAAGAGCCTGAATGGCAAAATTAGCGTTCGTTTTGTAGTTTTTAGTAAATGGACCCCTTAATCCTAAAAAAAAACCCCTACTCTTCCTATTAAAATATAATTTTTATTAAGGGATGACTGGACACGTCAGGACGGCTTATCCACACTGACACATGATTTTGTTTGGAGAAAGCTAACACAATAAAGAGATTGCTAGGGCTATCCTTGTGGCTTTGTGACAATGTCTAGCAGTGAAGGTCCTTGAATCTCAAATAAATTAAAGCCTCATCACGCTCGCAGCAAACCACATGTTGACAGAAGCTGTCAGCCCTTAGGGAGTGATCCAGGAGGATGTTTTCTCCAGCAATTTTACTAGCAGATTTCTTTTACTGCAGTAAACATGTCAGGCAAGATAAGTTTCCTGGCACTTGGTGGTATACCGTACTTTATATATTATTACACTCCTTCATGCAAGAACTCAGAATCTCCTAATGCATCTTGACAAGCCGCAATTTAAATGAGATGTGATTAGATTCAATCCTTGAGCTTCACTTGCACTAGTCAGATAAACACATCACAATATATTTCATTTCAGGATTCATAATCTGTCATTCGCATTTTAAATATCCCATTTTTAGGCACCTTGCATCTGCATGCTATCTGTGTCAAAGTAGATTTTATGTTGTGGGAAGTTAGAATCCTCTGGATCTGGAGCCTAGTATTATGGGTTGTCGCAGGGGCATACAGTAAATGACGGTCCCAAGATGGCCCCTCTCTGTATACACAGTGCGTTAGGCTGTACACCAGCCAAAAAAGAGTTTGATGCTATGACAGCTGCATCTCATGTAAAATGGGGAAGGAAAGGAATCTCACCCCCTATCAAAAGACTTCTAGCATGGAAGGCCTGATCTCAAGGATTTAGATCTGTGATGGGAGTTTGTTGTTCTTGCATATGAGGTCTTAAACGACCAATGACTGACACTCTGTACACACCATTCACACCTTGTCATGGTCCTGGAAAAGTCTGGTCAGTCTCGGGTTCAGGAGGGGTTGGAGGAGAGCTGGAGACGTAGCTAAAGCTGGTAGGCTGTAAGTAATGCTTATGCATAGGTGAGAGGCAGAGTTAGCGCAAGAGAAGAGTACAGCTGGCTGGACTGGTAGACAGTGAGCTGGATTGGAATAGACAGCGAGCTGGACTGGAGTAGACATTGAGCTGGACTGGAGTAGACAGCGGACTGGACTGCAGTATTTCAGCAGACTGGACTGCAGTAATTCAGCAGACTGGACTGGAGTAATTCAGCAGACTGGACTGGAGTAATTCAGCAGGCTGGACTAAAGTAATTCAGCAGACTGGACTGGAGTAATTCAGCAGACTGGAGTGGAGTAATTCAGCAGACTGGACTGGAGTAATTCAGCAGAGCAGCTACATGGAGAACTAGGCACCTCTGACAAAGTTGTTCTGGCACTGAGAGATCAGTGCTCAGGATTTAAATAGCTCACTTGAGTCCTGGATTGGCTGCTCCTGGCACATGGTTTCCTGCCCTATCTCCCTATTTGCTGAAACTACTCCTGTGACCTCATCATCATGGCGGTGCCCATGCAGCCAGAGGACGCCGGAGCTTGGTGCCAAGACCGCACCGCCGAGGGACCCAAAAGAAGCAGAGGAGACTGACAAGAGGTTGCCACTACTAAGAGTGGCACCTCTGAACAAGCGGGAAGCGGGAGCAAACGGGAAGCGCAGCCTCGAGACAGTGAGCACAGCCTTGCCTTGGATGGATGCTTAGCTAGGAACCTCCTGATGAGTCATGGAGCTTTAACATCTGTTGATGTTGAACAAATCCAAGTGCGCTCTTCAGGACCGAACCCCTTCCAATCCACCAAATATTGAAGGTAACAATGGAGGATACAGGCATCCACAATCTCCTTGACCTCATACTCATTCTCTGCAGTCCCAGTGACCTTGGATGGTTTCTTCACAGGTGAATAAAACTTGTTGATGACTAAAGGTTTAAGAAGTGAGATGTAAAAGACATTATACACTCAAAGATATGGTGGGAGATCAAGCTGATAAGCAACAGGGTTGATGACCCTTGCAATCTTGAAGGGACCGATGAATCTGGGTGCAAACTTCATTGATGGAACTTTGAGGTGTAAGTTCTTAGAAGACAACCAGACTCTATCACCTGGTCAAAACAGGGGTACCACACGCCTCTTACAGTCAGCTTGAATCTTATAACGTTGAGATGCCTTTAACAGCGAAGTCCTTACCCTCCTCCGGGATTCAGAGAAGTCCTTCAAAGCGACTTCAGAAGCTGGGAAGTGGGACACAGAAAAATCAGAGAATGGTGAAACTTTTGGGATATAGTGGTATGCAGACGAAAATTAAAATTTCACTCAGAAACTGGTACATAAGGCTCTCCAGAACCTTGCCGTGAATTGGACCCCATGGTCTGAAATAATCTCCTCGGGACATCCATGAAGCCGGAAGATATGCTGGACGAAGAGCTTGGATAGAACTGGGGTGGAGGGAAAACCTCGAAGTGGAACAAAGTGAGCCATCTTGGAAAACCACGACCCAGATGGTATTATACTTGTCGCAAAGTGAAAGGTTAGTCACAAAGTCCATAGACAAGTGAGTCCAGGAAAACTTAGGAATAGAGAGTGATTGTAGAGGACCTAGAGGGAGATCTGGTTGACAGAGGACAGGGGCTGAAGAGAAGGCTTCCTTGAGCTGCTGGAAAGCTAAAATGCTTTCAGAAGGCCACTTGGAAGGGTTGGATCCCTTACGAGTCAGAGAAGTAATGGGTGACACTATGGTGAAGTAACTCTGGATAAATCTTCGACAGAAGTTGGCGAACCTGATGAAACGTTGAACACCCCTGATGGTAGTAGGCTGGGTACAGTCAAGAATTTCTTGCACTTTGGCAGGGTTCACCCGGAGTTCAGCGCCAAAGAAGATAAATCTGAGGAGAGCCCACCTCTTTGGCCTCGAAGACACACTTCTCCAACTGCCCGTACAACTGATGTTGACAGAGCCGTGATAACACCTCCCTGACCTGGATGCGATGTTCATCCAGAGTTCGAGAATACGAGAATGTCATCCAGATATACAACGACCTACTGGTTGAGGAGGTCTCTGAAGATTTCATTCACAAAGCTCTGGAACACAGCTGGGGCATTGCTAAGTCCAAAGGATGTTGTCCAAAGACTACTTTGAAGGGAGTGGTATTTAGAGACTCATGATAATGGTTGTTATGGGCAAACTCTGCCCATGGTAGCAGGTCAACCCAATTATCCCGAGAGGATGCAACGTACGGCCGGATGAAAGTCTCTAGATCCTGAATGAACCTCTTCATCTGTCCGTTAAGCCTGAGGGTGGTATGCAGATGAAAATTCAAATTTCACTCAGAGACTGGTACATAAGGCTCTCCAGAACCTTGCCATGAATTGGACCCCACAGTCTGAAATAATCTCCTCGGGACATCCATGAAGCCGGAAGATATGCTGGACGAAGAGCTTGGATAGAACTGGGGTGGAGGGCAAACCTCGAAGTGGAACAAAGTGAGCCATCTTGGAAAACCTATCCACCACGACCCAGATGGTATTATACTTGTCGCAAAGTGGAAGGTTAGTCACAAAGTCCATAGACAAGTGAGTCAAGGGAGACTTAGGAACAGAGAGTGATTGTAGAGGACCTAGAGGAGATTTCCGGGAGACTTTATGTAGGGCACAGAGAGCACAAGCATTGATAAACTCGGTGGTATCCTGGAAAAGAGTCGGCCACCAATAGCCCTGGCTGAGAAGAGCTAGAGTCTTCTTGATCCCCACATGTCCGGAGAACTTTGAAGCATGGGCCCACAATAAGATCTTCCGTCTGAGAGCTTGAGGAACAAAAGTTTTACAAGATGTTTAAATTCTCTTCTGTTCCACCCCAGATGAATAAAATGTCATCTATGTACCGTTTCCAGAGCAAGTTGAGAGGATGCTACTTGGATAGGGTTCAAGATTAGTAGGGATTTCTCCGCCTCAGGATCCGTAATGGAGAAAGAGCGTGAAAGAGCATCCGCCTTACGATTCTTGGTTCCAGGTCTGAACTGCAGGGAAAAGTTAAAACGGGAAAAGAACAGGGACCATCTGGCTTGACGAGGGTTGAAGCAGCAGGCGGTCTGGAGATATAACAGATTTTTGTGGTCTGTTAGTACGATGAACGGATGAACAGCTCCTTCCAAGAGATATCACCATTCCTCCAGAGCGAGTTTCATTGCCAGGAGCTCCTTTTCCCCGATGTTATCATTTCTATCAGCAGCCTGGAATTTACGAGAAAAGAAGGCACAGGGATGGATCTCCCCACAGAGAATCTCTAAGAGAGTATGACCTCTACTTTTTCAGAAGAGGCGTCTACTTCCACAATGAAAGGGAGAGAGAGATCTGGTTGACGGAGGACAGGGACTGAAGAGAAGGCTTTCTTGAGCTGCTGGAAAGCTGAAATGCTTTCAGAAGGCCACTTGGAAGGGTTGGATCCCTTACGAGTCAGAGAAGTAATGGGTGACACTATGGTGGAGTAACTCTGGATAAATCTTTGATAGAAGTTGGCGAACCCGATGAAACGTTGAACACCCCTGATGGTAGTAGGCTGGGTACAGTCAAGAATTTCTTGCACTTTGGCAGGGTTCACCCGGAGTTCAGAGCCAGAGAAGATAAATCCGAGGAAAGCCCACCTCTTTGGCCTCGAAGACACACTTCTCCAACTGCCCGTACAACTGATGTTGACAGAGCCGTGATAACACCTCCCTGACCTGGATGCGATGTTCATCCAGAGTTCGAGAATACGAGAATGTCATCCAGATATACAATGACCTACTGGTTGAGGAGGTCTCTGAAGATTTCATTCACAAAGCTCTGGAACACAGCTAGGGCATTGCTAAGTCCAAAGGGCATCACAAGATATTTGTAATGCCCGTCCCGGGTATTGAAGGCGGTTTTCCATTCAGCTCTGGAACGGATCTGAATGAGGTTGTACGCCCCTTGGAGGTCCAACCTTGTGCGCCTCAGATACGGTCAAACATCTCCAAAATAAGAGGCAATGGACACCGATTATTGATAGTAATATTGTTGAGTCCTCGGTAATCTATACAGGGGTATAGACCTCCATTTTTCTTTTTCACAAAGAAGAACCCGGCACCGGCAGGAGAAGTGGAGGGGCAGATGAAGCCTCGCTGTAAATTCTCAGAGATGTAGGCAGACATGGCTTGGCTTTCTGGAATATGTAAAGGATAATTCCGACCATGAGGAGGAATTGAACCTGGGACTAAATCAATTGGACAGTCCCATGGACGATGAGGAGGTAAGTTTTCAGCAGCTTTCGGGCAGAAGACATCGGCAAAGTCTTGATATTGGCTTGGAATCTGGGATTCCTCAGAACGCTGTACTTGACGTTGGGGCACAATTCTGGGCAGACACCCCTGGAAACAAGAAGAACCCCAACTGAGAATTTGAGAGGTAACCTAATCAATAAGGGGGTTGGAGTTTGAAGCCACAGTAGACCAAGGATGAGAGGTGATGTAGCTTCCGCATGCACCAGAAGTTGGATAGTTTCAGAGTGGAGAGCCCTGACGTTGAGTGTCAGAGGAATGGTTCGTGGAAGACAGATCCTCCAGGAATACGGCTTCCATCTACCTCGGTGGGGTATGTGGGAGCAGTAAGAGGTTCAACTGGAATTTTAAGTTCCTTTACCACTTTGGCGGTAATGAACTTCTCAGCAGCCCCAGAGTCCAGAAGGGCGAGAAGTTCGGTCCGCTGAGTTCCCAAAATTATAGACAAAGGATTTAAACAGTGCCGGTGGTTTGAGGATCGAATAGGAACTCCCGTACTGGCCTCCTCAGAACCAGTCAGGAGCGGGCGTTTCCCGGGTGCTTGGGACATTGCAAACGTGTGTGTCCAGAGTCACCGCAGTAAAAGCAAAGATTGTCTTTGATTCTACGCTGTCTCTCCTGGGGAGTAAGGTGAGATTGGCCTAATTGCATAGGCTCCTCGGTTGACCTAACAGAAGTTTAATATCGCAGAGAAAGTCCAGATCCAGGAGGCTACCATGAATCAAGTTGTATCCTGTTTGCAGCAAATCAGTAACCAGATGGGAACTTTCCAACAGATTATGATAATACATTGCCATCTGGGGTGAGGAAGAGTGGAAATACTCAGATTTGTAGCCTTCCTCCATTCAGAACAAAGCCCCTTTTGAATATCAAGTCTCACACAGGTGGAGATGAGAGAGTCAAGCGCAGTGGGAGTGACACAAGACAGAAGTCCGTCCTTGATCCGGTCTAAATGGACCTCTTGGAAAACAGACATAAGAACCTCCTCGTTCCATGAAAGCTCAGAGGAGAGGGTGCGGAATTGTATGACGTAGTCACCGACTGACAAGTCCCTCTGGTGGAGGCGGAGTAAGTCAGAAGCAGCAGAAGCAGTGCGCCCCAGGTTCATCAAAGATAGTGCGAACAGTCTTTAGAAACTCATCAAGTGTAGAAAGAATTGGACTGGATTTTTCCAAAAGCGGTGAAACCCATGCCAGGGCTTTGCCGGACAAAAAAGAAATTATATATGCAATTTTACCCTTCTCTGATGGGAAGTTCTCTGGTTGGAGTTCGAAATGCAATTTGCACTGGTTGAGGAACTTGCGACAAAGTACTGTATTCCCATCAAACTTGGCTGGAGAAGACAGGGGAACATGAGACACACCGGAAGTTAATGCGATGACCGGAGCCGACGACTGGCCATGTGCCATCATAATCTGTTGGAAGGTTCCCATCTGGTTACTGATTTGCTGAAAACAGGATACAACTTGATTCATGGTAGCCTCCTGGACCTGGACTCTCTTTGCGATATTAAACTCTGGGCCCCTCCCTGGGGGATTTGTCCGGACTGATTCATATGGCCAGAACAAACTGTTACGGCCCTGGAAAAGACTCCATCAGTCTCGGGTTCAGGAGGGGTTAGAGGAGAGCTGGAGAAGTAGCTAAAACTGGGAGGCCGTAAATAATGCTTGTGCATAGGTGAACTGGAGTAATTCAGCAGACTGGACTGGAGTAGTTAGCAGACTGGACTGGAGTAATTCAGCAGATTGGACTGGAGTAATTCAGCAGACTGGACTGGAGTAATTCAGCAGACTTGACTGGAGTTATTCAGCAGACTGGACTGGAGTAATTCAGCAGAGCAGCTGCACGGAGAACCAGGCACCTCTGATGGACAAAGTTGTTCTGGCACTAAGAGATCAGTGCCCAGAATTTAAATAGCCTGCCTGAGTCCTGTATTGGCTGCTCCTGGCACATGGTTTACTGCCCTATCTCCCTATTGGCTCAAACTACTCCTGTGACCTCATCATCATGGCGGCTCTCATGCAGCCGGAGGATGCCGGAGCTTGGCACCAAGACCGCACCGCTGAGGGACCCGAAAGAAGCAGGGGAGACTGACAAGAGGTTGCAACTACTGAGAGTGGCACCTCTGAACAAGTGGAAGCGAAGGAGAGCACAGCCGCGAGACGGCCCCTGGCACAGTGAGTGTGATGGCGTCCGCCGCTGAGTGTGACACACCTACGAAATAAAGAGACCGACACAATGCTTTGTATTTATTAAAAAAAAGGGGGCATAGACTTATTGATTAGAATTATAATGAGTACATTACAGTGTGAGCATTTTCCTTCTTTTCAAACCTAGAATTATAATGACTATGAATTTTGGGAGAAGAAAATGTGGCAAAATAACAGGTGGGGTGAGTCAGCCGCAACACCAGTGATATAACTCAAAAGGTTAGACAGCCCCTGCCCTCGGAGATCACAGAAAATTAATAAACTGCAATCATGGTGCTCGACACGGGGGGACCACGCCAGCAGATTAGGAACTTAGATACAGAGCTTGGTATACCTGATGTACATTCAAGGGGCATGCCACTCCAAGTCTACACAAACTCCTTCCCCATGTGTGATATGAAATACTGACTCCCCCACTGCCACCGCCAACCTATGCCCCATCTGAAAAGAAATAGAATGTTAATCAAATCTTAATCAACTAAGGGAAGGGAGGGAATGATTTCCAGGGAAGGATGCAGGAAAACGGCAGCAGTAGATTATAAACCCTCCTGTGTCCCACCCCAGCCTGCCCCCAAGGCCTAACCTGATTGGCTGACCTAAACGTGGCCCTAAACTAGCAGGTCAGGCGTTTAAGGGCCTTCATGCCTAAACAGCATTCAGTTTCTCAAAATTATTGGCCTGCAAAGCACAAGCCGCACACGTTTCGTATATGTCTGAATCCAGAACACAGTTATACATTCTTGCTCTAACTTCTAAAAGACAAAACAGAGATGCCTTCAGCTAGCCCACAATTCCTTGCAACGTGCAAACACATTAAAATTAATAAAAGAAGTGTTACCAGAGCTTTCAGGTTGTGAACAGGAACATCTGCTACAAGTACATTGCAATAAAGGTTCATTTACTTTAGAGATTATAAGTGGAGAAAACTTTTCAACAGCAAATAAGATATTGATGGAATTCAATATTTTCTGTTTACCTTTCTGACAAAATATCAACATTAAAGTTCTGTAAGTCAGCCTGGAGATTTATTCTATTCTAAAAGTAATGATCTTCTATTTTAGTCCCACGTATTGGTGGAAAAACCATAAAAACAATGTAATAAAAGAAGAAAGATTAAAAAATAAACATCAGTTTCGTGTATGACAGTTGTATATTGGAATTTCCAGAATAATATAAAAAATGCATTAAACGTTTATAGTGGTTTGGAAAATGTTATCTGTTATCAATTGTATTCTTAAAGTAAAGATAAATATCCTCTGTGTTTTAATTTAAATGTTTCTGTTCTTGTCTTAAAATTGTTAAGATTTCGTTTTCTTAATTACAAATAAAACTTACTCTTTTTTTAAAATTTCTCTTTTATAAAGCCAATAAGGTTCAATAAAATATCTTCAGTAGACATAAATTAATGATTCATTGGGTAATTGCAAATTTCAAAACAGATGCTTTATTATGCAGTTCAAAGAACAAAGTGAATCTTTTAAAAGGACCTGCAAAAGAAATAGATTGACCAATCAGATTCTAGTTCATTTATTAGATTGTAATGTATTAATTAGTACATTATAGAATATGATAGCTAGAATGTGATAGATTGCTAGTGTAATTGCTGTTCGTTTCCTCTTCATCACCCTTTAGATTAATTGCCCAGTTTAAAAATTTAAAATTTATAATCTTTGTGAGCACTTGGGAAACTCCTGCTATAGCTCTGACGGACTATCGACAGTATGCCCCTACCTTAAATTTTCTGATCCATTCACACTTAGACGTCTTATCGGTCGTCACTCATACTGCTCATTATTATTTTTAAACCCTCGATAGCACAGTCCGTTCCCCAAACGGAAGCTATTGAAGGTGTCAGACAGGGCTGGTGCTAGGGTGCGCAGCACCTGCAAACTATGAATTTGCACCCTCATTGAGGACATTTCTGTCTGCCACCATAGCTTCATCAGAGCAGCCATTTTCAGCCATGAGAAGAGGGGGAGGGGTCCTTCCTCTCTTCTATGTAAATATCAGAGTCACTAGAGTCACTCTTGTGCAGTAGTTCCCAAAGTGATCTTCAAGGCTACCAAGCAGTATGTTTTCCATCTCCCTACAGAACCCCGAATATAATAATACCATCCATTGATCTTTTATTTATTTATTTTTAATTTTTTTATTGGAGCAGAGGCAAAATAACATTGACACATTAGTGATGTCAGTGACAATGTTATTTTACATGCATGCATAATGCGGATACATTTAAGAGATACATGTACATCAGAGCAAAACTGAATTTGAGATTTTGGGCCTAGCACAGGTGTAATTTTATATGCTATCGTTTTAGAGAAGTCTTTTGGAAGTTACAACATTAGGAATAGGGGGGGGGGGTCACCCCATAACATTTCACACCAGACAGCTGCACGGAAACAAGTATGTATCTGGAGCTGAATAGGCGGTTAAAGGGTGGTGATATATTTTTTCCATGTTATAAATAAGACCTTTACGTATTTTTCTTTTGTAAAGGAAGTCTCTAACCACTCCATCCAGAATACCTAGTACATTTCTTCCTTAAATAGGGATATATTAGGAGATCTAGGCTGAATCTAGTGTTGCAGAATACATTTCCGCGCTACTGCCCATACTATTGTGACCATTTGCTTTTCATATTTAATTAATTTAAGACCCTGATATATGAAATCCAAAACAGCCCATTCAGGGGTTATTGTTATATTTTCCACCAACCTATGAGAGGAGAATAAGGAGTGTGGGTCCCTGTTGCTAACGACCCTATTTTGATAGGGCCATTGTCTCTCAGCCTGTTCCTGGCTGGGCAAACGATTGCTTATGCCTCAAAGAGGCATAGCAATCAATCCCTGGAGCACCGAGCAGGGTTCTCCGATAGGTAAGTAACTATTCTATCCTCAACCCACTCCCTAACCCTAAGTCTCCCCTCCCCTGCAGACTAACCTCAAGTCCCTGAAAAGGGTTACTCACCTCTTCAGTGGTCCGACGGCGGCGTTTCCCAAAATGAACGGGTGAGTATGCGAATCGCATACTCGCCCATTCATAGAAATTCCTAAAAATCTAGAACAGTTGTCACTTGAAATAGAGACAGCCGAAAAACAACTTCAGCTGTACCTACTTCGAAATGACAGCCATCGATGCGGGGACTTGCACTGAAGAATCAGTACCCGTGGATCTTTTAAACAGTAAGTAATGAATGCACCTGTGCTCCAAGGAAAACATGCACTGTTGGGGAGCCTTGAGGATCGTGTTTGGGAACCACTGTTCTAATGTCTGAGATTGTCACACAACTCAGATATACCTGTGTTTTGATTAAAGCCACTCCCGCCACAGACCTGGCTACAGGCTCTAAGCAGATCCTAGCCCCGAGCGATAATTGATGGTTGGCGTGACAGAGATTCAGAGAGAGTATGCCCGACTAGCACCAAGAACAAACAAGATGAACAGGCAGAAAAAAGTAGGAAGAACCTCCAAGAGGAACCCTAGTAGTAATGCTAGATGATCACACAGAGAACACATATCAGATGGAAACATGGGAAACAAATAAGAACCACTTGGCCCATCTAATATGCCCATTGCTCCCACCCACCACCCACCCTTCCAATGAAGCAACCTTTCTTCAAACTTCTACCCACCATCCTCCAGTTATTATTATACAGAGAACACATCAGCCCCACCAACCTGGAGCCATGCACACAGACTATGGTTAATTTTTTCAGCAGCCAATTAAACTACTAGAATGATTTTGGCACATGGGAGGAAACCAGAGTACCCACAGGAACATAGGGAGAACATACAAACTCCACACAGATAAGGCCTCGTCCGGGAATCGAACTAAATGCTATTCAATAGATCAACACATTGGACTAGTCTGGCCTCTCTTTACTGATGATAGTCACAGAGGCATGCACTCAGTCTAGCAACCAGAAAATGTGACTACAGGCCATCAATAAGAAAATGAGTAGATCAGATGCATAATAACAGAACGGGACCTTACTACTTTGGACCGCTATGGCCTTCAGAAATGGTGGTTCCCATTACTAAAATAGGTGGGATGTCACAGAGAGATGGAGCATGGAAGACACACAGGACTGAGTAACAACAGCAACAACAGACTGATGCACAGGGAGGGCTTGGTCTCAAGAAATCCTCCATGTTCATTGGCCCTTTGTTGTTGTGCAGCCCTCCAGTCCAGAAAAGTGACTAAAAGGGGCATGGACGTGGAATTAGTGGTACAGAGCCTGGGCAGGGACAATGGGCCTGATCCAGAACTATGCCCGCGGGCTTATTTACGCTTGCTGTAAGCATGACTTCGGCTTAAAGTACGTACTGCGCACACGCCCAGCAGATGTTTCCTTACATAACTCATGGCGGCCATAATTGAAATTAGGTCATCCGTAACATTTGCGTAATTACAGCCAAATGGGCGTGCCTATATTACGATACCTGTAAATACGCTCCAGTAACGGAATGTAGGCGGGGGAGGCATTTAAATCGTACAGTATGGGCTGGGTTTCGTTGTTACGACCACCTAGTAGTTACGTCCTGCCGTAGGTACGCTTGTAAAAGTTAAGGTAGGGGTTCAGGAGGCGTAAGGCAGTGAAATTACGGCCGACCGAGGGGAATGTACAATGGAGTGCATAGTATTTACGCTCTGCGTAAATACCAACAGCGCTTGTTCGTAGTTCTGGATCAGGCCCAATGTTACTGCTGGTAGTCCTCTGATGGAGGTCCTTGGAATGTTTATATAGTCTTTGCTACAGCTGCTAATCTTTTGTTTTGCATAATTTATGGTGCTCCACTTTTCATAAAATAACTGGCAATGGGTAACAAATAAAATATTCCTTTTCATTGAAAAAAAAAAGTTTCTTTCTATAGAGGAAAGGACAGAGAGCAATTTCTTTGCAGAATTAAGCGCATTAAAATTTACCATCCCTAACCTTGTACAGACCTCACGTTTTCCTAACCAGGTTCTGACATTTAAGGGCCTGCACTGAGGGAATTATCCAGGAGAACAGATCTTTCTCCAAAGAAACACGCATGAACTCACCTTTCCCTCCCGATATACAACATCCCTTTTCGGCAGATGACAATGCTTTAAATAATCTCCATTGTAATGCAAGTGGAGGTCACAGCTTCCCACATAACCTATTACAAGATAAGTTAATGCCCCGGATAGGTGTTCCTTTCTTTCATAATTCTTTCCACTATAAATATCTTTTGACTTTTTCATTGTTTGAATAAATGACTACAAGGCAAGGGCTTCCAAAAGGTTGCAGATTAAAGTGGCCTTTATTGTTAAAAGCATAATTAAATAATGCTAGAATTTATTCTCACTATCTGCAGGGGATCTTCATCTCTTACAGAAAATTAGATTTCAAAAACCAGCAAGGGAAAGTCATTGCATTAATAGCACTTTTCATTATCCTAGATAGGTTATCTTGGAGCTGTTTTCTCCCTTGTGTCTGGCCAAGAGCTTACAGGGTTTGGAACCGTGGGTTTTTTGGCAAGTCCCCTCCACTAAGAACCCTTACATAAGGTCATGAGGCACCTGATGACATCGGGAGTGACATGATCGATGAGTTCTAAAGGTGAGGAGCAGCACAGGAGAAGTCCTTAAGGCAGTAATTTTAAGCTGGCCATACACTAGAGCAAGTGTGGGTCGAAGAAGAGAAAGGACCTTTTTCAAAATAGGACGTTTTATACCAGTAAGTTGCAAACTGGTCGTCAAATCGATTGCTTCTACCTCGCTGAAGAGAAGCAATCAATCATCCAAAGAACAAAGATGCAGTGACGAATGGAAGTATTATTGTAACACTAACCCTTATCCTAATCTTTACCCTAACCCTTCCATTCCATTACTCTAACCTTCTCCTCCTTGCAGCCTGAACCTAAGACTCCCTTACCCACATCATAACCCTAAGACTCCCTTCCCCACATCCTAACCCTAAGTTTCCCCATAGACTTCCCTATAATAATCTGTTCAGTCTGATGCAGTGCAGCAGGTCTGCAGTGGTGCGAGGGGTCTGCTGTAGCAGTTTCTGAATTAATGAATGGGTAAGTATGCTAAAAAATATATTCAGCATACTTAATTCATTCATAAAATCTTCTAATTAGCGCTATTTTCGTAATAAAGACAGAGGAAAATTAGTTTGTGGCCGTCTCAGTTTCGGAAACAGCATTTCCGTGCCAGAGAGTGCATCCCTACTACAGAGATTATCGGGCCGATCATCTAATTATTGGGTGATTGACCCAATTATTTATTATTATTATTAGTTTTAGTGTATGGTCACAATTTTTACAGAAGAATTTCTTTTCTTTTGACATGCTTGATTTCAAGCTCCCGATTTCTTGTAATATCGCAAATATGTTTACCGATAACTTTTTTGTGACTTTTTTTGGTACTTTAAAAGTCGTGTTAATGCGAATGACACAAGATACATTCCCATTATCTAGTCATTCCAGTTCCGGGTTTTTATGGTATGATAAAAGTGGATGAAAAATCTGGAGTTTAAGCTTTCATATTCATGCGATTATCACATGAAACACATTTAGTAAATGGCGTCGATATTGTGAAGGACTCTAGTAGAAATATCACAAAGATTTTGGGAGCTTTTATCCTATTTTCAATGATCACTCTTGCGTATGACCAGCTTGAGGAGGTAAAATGTTGGGATGAGAGACAGCAATTTTTGGCAAAGTGATGGAGAAATTGATGAAAAGTACGGAAGAAAAAAGGCATTGCCAGTCCCCGCTGCACAGGCTCGCATTGCGAATTAGGGACAACCGAAAGCTGTTTTTCGAGCCCTCTCAGAATTTTTTTTTATTATGAATGGATGAGTATGCGTTTTGCATACTCACCCATTCACTTTCGGAAGCACCGCCACTGGGGACATAGGGTTAGGCAGCATGGGGAGAAATTTATGGTTAGGCTTCAGGAGGGACTTAGGGTTAGGCTGTGGGGAGGACTTAGGGTTAGGGGAAACTCACCTTTCAGAGCACCATGTTCTTTGCTTCGGGGATCGATTGCTATGCCTCATCAGGGCATAAGCAATCGATAAGCGAACGGTCCTTTTGAAATAGGGCCATTCGCTACGGAGACCCACACTCCAAAAAAGGAGATCTATAAAACAAAAGTCTGCTCGGGGGGGGGTGGTTTAGGGTTAGGCTGCGAGGGAGGGAGCCTTAGGGTTTGGGTTAGGAAGCAGGTTGGGGGAAACTTACCTTTTGGAGCACCGTGTTCGGTGCTCCAGGGATTGATTGCAATGCCTCATCAAGGCATAAGCAATCGATGTCCTAGTCAGTTCTGAACTGGCTGATAGTGAACGGTCCTTTTGAAATAGGGCCATTCGCTACGGAGACCCACACTCCAAAAAAGGAGATCTATAAAACAAAAGTCTGCTCAATGCCCAAAACTATTTACTTCCAACAGCATGAGTCATGTGACTCCACAAATTATTATGATGATGATTATTAGTATAAGGCAGGTTGAACGTCTAGGTTTAGAACTTTGAGGCCCATCCTAATTGCTTCATTTCTTAGATCCATTCACTTGCAGAGCTGGAGCCCATTTGTCTCAGCTGACAGCTCACTTGTAGTAATGGGAAGGTCAATGACCCGCTCAGAGGAAATATGTTGGCTGCAGTCACACATCACTTTCATTTTATGTAATAGTTCTGCTTTTATCACCCCATGGGAAGCCAAGATATCTTCATCATCCTCGAACAATGTATTTATCCGTGAACTGCTTTTTCCCCCCATAGCGGTAGCAAATAAAGAACAGCAATTACCTCTAAACATAAGATATTGCTTCAAAAGATTTCATAGAAAGCAAAATAACAATATAGATAATAAAAGAATTGTTACATGTAAAGAAGATATAGCATATTCATTCTATAACAGCGAATTCACTGAGTCTTGAGAACTGGTTGATAAAGTCATGAAATAAAGGACAATGGATCCAGAGTTATGGATATACTGTAAGACCATTTAAAGTGGGTGGAATCAAATATAAATAGCGCAGTTTAAGGCACACATTTTGCTGTAAATGGGGGTCATACTGGCAGGCCTTCTTAGAGACAGAAACCAAAATATCCATGATGAAGATCAGAGGCAGGATGCCCCCCTTGTCAATGGGTCTTTTGGCAGACCTGCCTCCTCTGTGCCTGATGGGCAACCCATTACTGCCATAGAGGAAGACTTCTGGGCAACTTTATGTCTCCACCTTCCTAATAAATGCTGTAAGAGAGGAGCATCCCCTCTCTGTGTACTATACCCAGGGTTGCCGACTCTCACTTAGAGAATACTGGAATTCAGGCAGTTTTCATGGTATCCCAGGAGAGCCTGCAAATCTCCCACAGAGGGCTTAATGAAAACCATGGCCACAAGTCCTGCCCTCCTGTCTGATAACACTAGTTGCCTAGTGTTACTAGGGGCAGGGAGGGACTTGATGACGTAATTTGCATCATCAGGCCACGCCCCCATCCCTAGTAAACCTAAAAAAGGGGATATACCTATCTATTTAACAGTCAGGGGTTGGGCTTATTGATGTGATTTGCATAATTTGCTTCATTAAGCCCCACTCCCAGCATGCATCTATGGCTTCCTTCCGGGATCTCATGGAGGGAAGTTATTAAAAGTTGTCAACCCTGATAATACATGTACAGAATAACTGGAAAAGAAAAAGAAACACCCTTCAAGCACTAAGATGTCCCTCCGTGGGAAGTGTCAGTTAGTTTCAGACCCTGATATGATAAATAGGGAAAGGTGGGAGGGGGGTTTTCACATCGATGATACTGTAGTTTTCTTCCCCTCTCGGGGATGTGCAGGAAAGAGAATAAAATGAAAAAATAACACTTTATTAAAAATAATCCTACACATGAAAACTATACAAATAGGACCAACAGTTCATACCAGGAAAAAGTGGATGAGCAGAAGTGGACTCCCTCTTGATGTTAAGTTGCCCGGGCGAGGAGAAGAACAACAACGTCCGCACCGGTCCTGGAAATGAGTATTGGTCCGTAAAACACCGCCTGTACAGAATAGTCCGGACTATCTACCCTGAATTAGACTACCCTCTATTAAAAAAAAATGGGTGTCCTTGTGCTTTATTTCTAGACAGAGGGCTACAGGGCACCATGATACACACTTTGGGAACCTCTGTATTACTGCCTAAACACAAAGAACATAAGGATGGGAAGGGGCTGGATTTTTGGGAATTATTAACATTAATGATATGCGCTGCATCCGGAATGAAGTATTCACTGCTCTAGTAAGTCCTGCAGAGCGAAGCTAAGTTACAACAGTGCGACCCTATATTCAGGGCCAGTTTAACAATGGGACTAATGGGACCGCAGTCCCAGGCCACCATCTAAAAATAGGCCCCCTGCACACACTGCAGATCTCCAGTGCCTCCCACTGCAGTGCTGACATCCTCCTCTAAAGCATACTGTATCAGGTGGGCCCTTGATCATTTTTAGCCCGAGGTTCCACATGGCCTTCATTCTGGCCCTGCCAATATTCCATACTGGAAAGGGTACCTCCCTAACCTCACATGTACGGCCCTTCTGTACACGTCATTACACCCCACCATCGGAAAGACTTACAGGGCATAACTCGGAATCATTTGCAGTGCGTTCCAATGCATAACCGCCATGTGTGCAGAGTACTTACACATTCAGAATGTACAAATTATCTGCTTTGCCGAATTCTGGATCCAGCCCATTGACCTGTGGGCAGTAAATATTCTTTACAGTTAATAATACAAGCATAAAGATAGCATAAAGATAAGGCATAACAGACCAGCTTGGCCCCATTTCCTGCCAGTGGTTAAGTGGGTACACAGCTATGCAATTATCGAGTCGACCATACGATGCCAGACTATTTGTTACTATATTGCATAACTGCTCCCATTGGACCCAATCTTGTGAGGTGTCTTGTTCCAGAGTGATCCTATGTGTGTTCTCAAAGGCATCAATCTGGGTCTGAAATTTAGACATCTCCTTACCAGCTTCCTCTATCACCAAGAGCATCAAATCAAATGACGCTTTGTTGAGCACAGCTGCCCAGCGTCTGCAGAAGTTCATGTTAAATCTTCCAATCGTAGGGATATTGGTTATCCTAAAGCCTCTGGGAATATGTTTCTCTCTGTAGTATGCAGAGAGAGTGGTGCCGTGCATTTTGTAATCCACTAACTTCTTTTTTAGGTGGAGCCAGTCATGGTACAGATCAATCGGGGGTAGGGGAGGTAGATCTCCCAGCGTGTCTGTAGAAAAGAGGATGGCCTCAGCTTCTGCCTCTGAGAAAGTCAAGGTGTCACCTAAGGGTAGGTCCACCTGAGTGAGTCCGGGCTCCATGTTTGCCTGGTAATCAGAGTGTTTCCTGTAGTTCTCTTCCGTAGGAAAAAACTTGAAAAAATGAAAGTACAAATAAAAAAGCAGTACAGTTTACTGATATAAACTCCTGGGGTAAGTATTATCCGCAGTTCCTGTGGAGGGGTGCGGAAAGATGGGTGCCTGAAGGTGAGGTTATCAATCAGGTAACCTATAATGCATAATGTCAATAAGAACGGCACTCCCAATAAAATATATATATATTTGCACACATTTTATGTATTTGAATAGAAGTGCAGCCTTGTGTTTGCTTGTTACTGCTACTTGTATTAAGAATACCTGATGATATTTATGGTATTTTGTGCTTTGTTTTTTGCCTCAGGTCTGGTATGAAATATTGACAGGTCAAAATGTCAGCAGTTGAGTATTTTATTTGTAACAACTGTAAACTTGATGTCATGCAGGCAGCTTTTAAAAGTTTACAGAAATGTAATAATATATATATATGAAATACTAACATAAAACATAAAACTCAACTGTCAACATTTTGACAGTTTGACTGTTAACATAACAACTGGCAAGGGTATAGCTCATTCCACTATTCAGATTATGTAAATTATTTGACACTATCTATATGGTATCTGTACAGTGTGTATGGAGGCACAATTTTATGAGATCAGGATCTCAGATCGACTGTTAAATTGGTATAGTGTGAATCGGCATTGTCATCTGTATTTGCAATCATTTTTATCAAGGATAACCTGACTTGCGTAAATAGCAATCACTTGCACGGTATTTTATCCAAAAAGCAACAAGAAAAGAATATCACAGTTGGGCATTTATCTAGTTTAGAAACACAGTATGAAGTTAAAACTTCTTGTTAAACCGCCATGAAAAAGCTAAATAACTACACTGTATAATTTGTTTCTTTGTACATTCTTGTATTTGCTATAAACTATATTTTATCAGGTTTAATAGATAATAGTAAAATTGCACTAGCCTTTGACAGAGAGAACAGGAAAACATTACAAAGCTCCTAAGCTTGAAGGCCAGAGGTTGTTTCGAAAAATGTGATATTTATATTTTCATTTAGGAAATAATGACTAAAACTCTTCATTCTATTGAATTCAAATGTCATAGGAGATTTGTTTGTAAGGACATTTAAATTTGGAAATGATCTATCAAGTAAATATAATTTCTATTCAGGGCTAGATTTATTAAACTGCGGAAAAAGGAAAGATGAGGATGTTGCCATAGCAACCAATCAAATACTAGTTGACATTCTCTAGTGTGTAAAGTGAGCAGAGGCGGAACTAGCGAGTTGTGGGCTCAGGTGCAAAAAATATGCTTTGGCCCTGATTATATCCCAGGTAACTGTTACGAGAACGGTTACCAGGGCGCGGTTAACAGGTCCCGCCCCCCCCGGAACCAAACTCATAGGAAAGGAGTAACCGACTAAAGAAGAGTAGGAAGGAACACTGGGAGGTATAGAGAAGAGCTCAGACCTGAGGTAAGTATGAAGTGTGAAATACACATTGCAGGTTTTTCCTGAAGCCAGAAGCAGACTCTCAGACAGTGAAATTGCAGATGGACTACACTAGCAGTCACACTGGATATGATGGTGAATATATAACAGAGATACACAGACAGGCTCACTGGATACAATGGTAAATATACAACAGTGGTACACAGACAGACACACTAGATACGATGGTAAATATACAAAAATGATAGTGTAGTAGGACTACACAAATAGACACACTGGAGAAGCTGGTAGATCTACAACAGTGGTGGTGCAGGTGGAAATAGCACAAGATTATCAGCAGATAGACAAACTCACTTACTCACTCACTCACACTCACAACCAGGCAAGAGGACAAGAAGGAGTCAGGAAGCAATTGTACAAATAGCTCAACATCAAGAGACACCAAAAGCAGGCAAGGTAGACAGAGACGCTGTAACCGGGGTCCCATTGAGGGAGAGAGCGGGAGATAAGGAGAGCTACAGCCAATCAGAGCGGCCACCAGAACCCGCCCACGGAGCACATTGGCTGGCGTCCAGATCACTAGGCAACGACCTGGACGCCAGCAGGAGGAATTGACTTGGTGCTGAGTAAACAAGGGGAGCGCCGCTAGGAAACTATGCGGCATGTAACAGTAACCCGGTGGGGAGCTTCGGCGGTGCAGTGATGACGGCTGTGGGCCTTGTATTAGCATAGGCCCCGGTGTCGCTGCACCTGTGGCACCAATGGTAGTTCCGCCCCTGAAAGTGAGAGGTGGAATTGAATTGGTTGCTATGGGCAACATCTCCATTT
>WWET01001087.1:146340-177994 GCA_011038615.1 Limnodynastes dumerilii | reverse complement strand
TAGGGACAGACATTGCCTCCCCCCCCCCCTCCCCGGCTAATCTAAATCCCCCCCTCCCACTTCTACCTAAACACTCCCCGAGGCGGCATTACACACGCCTCTTTCTATAACTAAACTACTCCGTGTGGTCTTTAAAGACGGCACAGAGGCAATCTACGCACCTAACTGCTACGTAGATTGCGTGAATGACCTACTACGCATGCTTAGCAGGTCATTTCTCAAATCTCCGCACCTAAGAAGCAGAAGCTTCTTAGGTGTGAATCAGGTCCTAAACCAGGATCAGGTCCAACTTGCTATAACATCATACGGGGGTAGAAAATGTGCACTACTTATCGCCTCCACTTGTAGCATGTGCTGTTGGGTCACAATTCAGCAAATGAGCCGAACCCAATTAAATAGGCAATATTTCTATGTGTCTGACCTCTCTCACCCTGAAATAACCAACTTTTTTTGGTTTAGAGAAACAGAAAGAAATTGATACCAGTAAAACTCCACAGCCATTAAACAAAGTATTTTTAAAAGCAGAATGAGAAGCCGCAGGAATTACTATAGATCCGAGAGTAAATTATCAAATGACAAGCAAGTGAGAGAAGCTTTTTAGCAGCGATGGGATTAGGAAAATCCATTTTCTATGATGAAGAAAAAATGTAATTTCAAATTCTAAAAAGCACTTTATTTTTCAATTAAATTCAGTTGTAATATTTTTCACTTTATTAAGAAGTGGGTCCCAGAGCGTGTGCCTATCACTCACAAAATTAGCTGTCAGACATCATTAGGTTAATTTAGCAGAATGTTCAAGACAATGTGCCTGTTTTATGAGCAGTGATAGAAGACATACGGGGAGGGGTGACCTTCTTGCTGTCTATTACATGTCTTACCGCTGTCACGCAGCAAGTCTCTAGGAGTATGAACTTCTGTGACTATCTAATGGAAAGTCAGTTAAAGGGCTAAAATGGTCAGGAAGGTGCTGCAAATATTGTGTTTTTATTGTACAACATTACTGTAACTGACAGTTGAGTCTTGGGTGGATATAACATAGACTCCAGGAGGCAATTAGCTGGGGATCTGGTAAGTTTTGGAAGATTCCATCGCTGCTCTTCTGGTTCACACATGCTCCCACTGGTTGTGAGTGTTATGTTACTCTGTATGGACTTGTAGTAACCTGATCTGCCCCTAGGGGCTGCTGCTTGGACTTCACCTTCCCAGGGACTGGATTCAGATATAAGGGCATATGACATACGTTAACCTCCACTGCAAATGCTAAAGTACGGAATTTGCTCTCCTAAATGCTGCATGCTGGAAAGTGGGCACTCCCTCCTGTATTCCCCCATACTGAATGCATTTTCAAGCCCTGGACCCTACTGGGCCTTAAGTATTCAGCACCTCTGTGCATGTGGAATACTGAATGCCCAAGAGCTTATTGTACGATTTAAATACCATGCCCACACTATGCCCTCCCATAATGCATATCTCACGTGCAAGGTAAATGGGCCATACCCCTGTGCGGATACTGAATTCCATGCAGAACACAGCATCGGATGGCTGCATTCTTTTGCGGAATTATTGCTACTGCGTATTCACAGTACCAAATCACAACTGACTGACATACGTAGTCAGCTGGTTTTTATTAAATCTAGACCTGGCCCCAGTATATTAATCAGCAACTGATCAGCTTGGTTATAAAGGACTGCCTCTCACTGAGCAGGTTGCTGATTAACAAACTGGGAAAGTCCAAACAGCATCCTCTAGGGGTAGAACAGGTAACGTAAGTCCACACAGAGTAACGTAACTGTGAAGTGATGACACAAAACACAGAGTGCAGCTTATTCTGAGCTGACTATATGCTTGACGATGTAACATAATTAGTGATTATTTGCTCTGTGTCTTGTTTGAACAAATGCCAAATAAATGCGATTTATGGGCATGCATAATCTAGATATACAACAAGAGGAATGTTTTTTATTGGTATGCTAAGTACCTTTAGAAGTGTTTCAGCAACTTATGCCCTGTTATTATTCACAAATAGCTATTAAATTACTCACAGCTTTGAAGAGACTCCTGAACCTTACTTACCAATTGTCATAGAATTTTGGGTAGTGCCCGTACTTTCAGAGTGCCTTTCCTTCTATGAGTGCTCTGCATTTCACATATTGAACAACTTGATGACATAACAAAATTTCACAGAATTTAGCTATCATTCGGACTTCTTAATATGATAGCATGCATGTTTTGTGTTTCTAGAAAGAGTGAGATGTAAGTGAGACAACATTAAATTCTCCTATCTGTGCAATCCCTCCTCATAGGTAACAATCCACCCATGCCCATTATTGCCCACCCATTAGGCAAAACATCTACTGGCTAACTCTTTGTGTCTGCTCTACTTCTCCTCCTATCTGCTCTTCGTTTCCTCTTCATGTTGATTGGATTCTGTGCATGCACATTATGGCTGTGCCAGAGCTTTTGACAAACTGAACAACCTGATCTGTTAGTAGAGATGAGTGCCGACCACCGTTTTTGATTGGTTTTGGTTCTAAATCTTCATCATTGTCAAAAGAAACCCTCAAACATTTAGTTTTGGTTTTGGTATCGGATCCAGATTTCTTAATTCCAAAAATTGTAAATAAGTGCTAAAATCATGTAATGTGCACCTGTTTGTGTTACACTTAAGAGCGCGATAGGTTCCTAAATATACGCACCTAATAGCAAGGCAACTCCCTCAGCACGTCCTCGGTTTTCAGGTTCTTATGTGATTTACGAGTGCCATAGGGCTCCCTTAACTGTAGGTTCGCATTTGAATGCGTAGGGATAGTACTTAGGAACTTAACTGCATAACCACACCTTCATTTGGTCATTTAAATGCCTCTTTCCACCCAAATCTGCATATCTGCCTAGTTACTTATTCACAGAACGCCCCTTTTTGCGTATGTTACTACGAATCTAGAGACTTTAGGTGCGTAATGTATAAGGCCGTAATTTGCATGCGTAAGTCCAACGTAAACAGCGTATAAAAGTTACTACGCATGCGCAGTGCATCCGTTCTTAAATATACACACCTAAAACTACGCAGATTCTTAAGTGTGAATCAGGCCCTGTATTATTAACATCACTATGGGGTCTGTAAATATATATAAATACAATGAGAAACCGCACTAAAATGGCAGCTGACATTGTCTAATATAGAATCCAAAACCTGTGATTCAGATAAAAAAAAAAAATCAGAGATCAGACAAAAAAACATAGAAAAATGGTATTTTGCCTCAATTTGCAATCTGAGTTTAGTGGGAAGAACCAAGTCTCGCCTTGGCTTTGCCTCAGAACCTCTAAATTTGGATCTGTCAGATTTCACGCTATTCGAACCACTAATTTCTATATGTTAGTAGTCAAAATGAACACTGATTGGCAAGAAAAAGAATCCATATAGTTTATTAAAGTAAAACATTCTAATCAGTCTATGAAAGATCACAGTGTGTATGCAGGTCCAGTAATTCCTTCATTATAGATCCTCTTCCTGAACCATGGATGATTTATTTTGAGAATGGATGTACACAGTGTAGAATCATGATGCTCCTCAATGTAGGACCATCTGTGTTTGGATGATGATGCTATAGAGATGAGAAGACACACTCAAAAAAGCTCATGTGCTTGTTATAGATTCATTAACTCTGAGACTGTGTTTAAAACAGATGGCAAAAGATTTGAGAAAGTCTATACTGACATTTTCATTTGTACTCTTATGCATTTTAGATGATAAAATATTGAACTAGATATAAACTAGACTTTCCAAAATCTTTGCTTCTAAAGTACCAGAGGTCAGAATTGAGAGATTTCCATCTGTAGGAACAGGTGGGCAAATTACAGACTAAGTCATTCAGATGCTTTCTCTACGTCTGGGACGTCTTTGTTGAGGGCACCTCGGAGTCCCCTTTCAGTCTTTTTATGATAATTTTTTTAGGTAGCCCAAATTTTGCACAATCCATCCCATTTAAAAAAAAGAATTATAGAGAAATTGCTCGTAAGCACGATGGTAAGTTTGACAGGCCCCTAAAGAGTATTATTGCCATCTTCTGTCTAGGCACGTTTCTGTACTGAGCGCATTTATGAATGTAGTAAGACAAGGTTGCAGTTATCCAATTCCAGAATTGCATATACTGATGATCGCTAGGGATGTCTAATTTCTAGACCACATTGAACTATTTTGCCAGTTTTAATAGAGACATTCACCATTTTCGAACCAGCTTTTCCCCATTTTTAATTTAAATGTTAATGTACTTGGGAAGTTTATTGCCTCTTTAGTTACAAAATAAATCCAATATACAGCAAACTATGAAATTGTGTTAAAGTTACATTAATGTACAACTGCAAATTTGCCAAATCTTGAGGGACGTGCAGCACAAGCTCGAGATGAAGCAAATGTCTAAATTTAAAAATAAAAACTTAAAAAATATAGAGCAGTTATTACAAAGGCATACAGACAACTCTGGGAGTACTGATAGCTCGGAATGCAATTTGCATGCATATGTCCAACAATTTCCCATATATTTCCTGGGAGAATCGCATGTGATTATGTTCGGAAGAAAGAGAAAATAGTAGAATGGCTAAAGCAATTAAGCAGAGAAGGAAATTATATCAAACCTAAGCCCAGAATCGTTATATAATTACATCTTTCTCTAGGGTTAAGTGACCGACTTTAGTTGGACTGTAGTTCCAGGTTGTATATACAATCCATTGGTCTATCTACTTTTGCAGAACAAGACACGTTTAGAATGAATCAACAGCCCTTATTGCCTAGAAAAAAAATGCAAATGGATAATTGACCAATACAGGACTAGGATATGGTGCTTTTATGGAGTTGAAGGGTATTTTCTACTCTCCGAATGCTTTTGTTACTTTTATGAGCAGTTGCTCACCAGGTTGTGGAGTTTAACCATAGGTCTGGTGATCACTGGTGGACCTGATGGTGGGGATAGTTCCTTTTTGGAGGTCCCTATTTCGAATACCCCTCCATTTTAGAAAAAACATTTCAGAATGGGTGAGTATGCTGATTGGCATACTCACCCATTCCTTTTTGGAAACACCGCCACCGCCGTTACCGCAGGACCCGCACCACGGGAAAGGTGAATCGCCTCTCCAGGGTTAGGGTCAGGCTGCAGGGAAGAGAGAATAAGGGTCAGGCTGCAGGAGAAGGTGGGTTAGGGTCAAGCTGCGGGGAAGGGAGGGTTAGGGTCAGGCTGCAGGGAAGGGAAGGTTAGGGTAATGGAAGGGGAGGGTTAGGGTTAGAATTAGGGGAAGGGTTGGGGAAGTTTTCAGGCTTACCTTTCGGAGCACCGTGTTCGGTGTTCCGTGGATCGATTGCTATGCCTCATCGAAACTGTTGGGAACTGGATGGGAAAGATGGGCCCTATCGAAATAGGGCCACACCCGTTTTGCCCAGATCTTCATGTTAACCTCTTTTGTCCTTAATCTCAATCTCTGGATCAGCGCCGTAATCTTATAAGAGACACCTCGAGCATTCCTCTGAAATTTCCATTATCTGTTAATTGTTTCATTCTCATGTGACAAAACAATCATTAATACTTCAGTTATTTTTTCTGTTCATCATTAACATTGTCACACTCCCAGAGCACGACAAGATCTGAGAGGGATCTAAATTATTCACGTAAACGTCTTGCATAGTGCCCCTGAGATACGCACCTTGTTAACATGGATACCGCTGCGTGTGACATACCTAATAGAAAACCAAGATTAACATGTGCAAAAAAAACAAAAACCTGTTGCTTGCTCTATTGTCTAAATGAATAATTTAACGAGGTGGGGAAGCGGCTTGGTGTGATAATCATAATGGTTTAAGATGTGTGAAACTGGGAATACAGACAAAGGTAAAGAACAGGAAGATGTTTGAGTTAGATGAATTGGCAATTTAATCCTTTACCTTAGGTCACACTATCCTCCATTATCCCAGTGTTATCATGCAGTGAAAATAAATAGTAAATAGTAAATTGTCCTGGGCCCGCAGCTAATGGGAACATGCCATCATTACAGGGCCAATGTGAGGGGAGGAATTTCCCTGCACACCGGCCAAGTAGTAGTGCAGGTTCGTGGGGCCCCACCCATGTGACGTCACCAATGACGTTACGTAGGGGGCGGGGTCTCATGGGTGTGTTCCGGGCCCCACCAATTCTGAAGGCGGCCCTGCTCCTGCCGCCGATGTGCGGGGAAGGACTTCCCTGTGCATCCGCCTGCTGTGAATCATAATTGGAGGTCTGCGACACTTATACATGACATCACAGCACGTGATGTCACATAGGTGGTGGAGCGCCATGGCCCGGGTCCTGGCTGAAGTTAAGGTTAGGCTGCTAGAAGGGAAAAGTTGGGGTTAAGTTGTAGGGGATCGTTAAGTTTAGGCTGCTACAAGTGGAGGGTAAGAGTAAGGGTTAGGAAAAACTACTACTGGATGCCATTTTAATAATAATAATGGGGCGGATTCAGATTCAGCTGGCATTGCGTTTGGTGCTCCGAAGACAGCACCAAGATTGACCTGATGTCAGAACCCTACTGGATCCAGCCATCCAATCAGACCTTCCCTCACTCCCATGGCCATCCAATCCCTGATCCCTATCTTAACTTTTCCAATCTCTCCTCACTTAAAATGGGATTTGTACATCAGAAGTCTGGATCAGATGAAGAGCGCTCAGCACTCAATTAAATTAAGTAATTAAAATACATAATCCTTCCTCTGGCGCTCACATCTGCCTCATTCCACCCTGCCATCGGAAATGCCACAGAGACACAACAAATATGGAAGTATTATTCCAAAGGTTCCGATCCATATTGAAGACTCGGCATGTGCCACTAGAAATGTTAAGGTCCGGGAAACTATCTGGTGCGCTTTTCCCCTATGTGACGTCACATAGCTGGCAGTTAAGATTCACACAGCGTCCCGATGCAACGGGAAGTCCTTCCATGTGCATCTTCCTTCTGATGTACAGCTTTCCAGCAGAAAGTATTGGCGGTAAGATACCACTGATACATGCTGCTGAAGCAGAGGTGGAACTAGCGTGTTTTGGGCCCAGGTGCAAAAATATGCTTTGGTCCTGATGATAGATATCCCAGGTAACCCGGTGGGGAGCCTCGGTGGTGCGGTGATGATGGCTGTGGGCCATTGTATCAGCATGAACCCCGGTGCTGCACCAGTGATAGCTCTGCCCCTGTGCTGAGGAGCTAAGTTGAATATCGGTGGGCTCCCTTTTTTCTCTGAGCCCAGGACAAAAGTCCCAGCAGTCTCCCCCCCCCTGCTGATAGCGAGTCTGCATGTACACATACCATTATGAAATGGCGGGCATTCCGATCTTTGCGATAAAAAGGTGTTATCTGCGTCTTCATATCATTTAATAATGTATAACATCACATGATGTTTTAGCAGAGTCTTAGCCACGGTCCATTCAGCTCTCTTTACATACATTGAGGTAGATCCAGACCTAAGTGCTTGTTACATAGGCGTATCTATAATGGGTGCAGGGTGTGCAGTGCACACGGGCCCCTCAGAACAGGGGGCCCTGTGGCATTCATCCTGTGCCCAGGGTTGGCAGGGGAAGGGGGGGGCCATTCCTCATCTATTTCTTCCCTCTAAGATCTTCCGGAAGGAAGAAATAGATGCCGAATGAGCCCCCCTTCCCCTGCAGTGGGACTGTCCCTATTCGTGGGCCGAAAAAGGAGCGAGGCTTACAGCGCTGCTAGGCCCCGCCCCTTTTCAGGTCCGCGAATCGGAACAGTCCTGTGTCAGGTAAGGGGGGTGGGGGGGCCCCACGTACAAATCCTGCACAAGGGCGCCCCTGGCTTGTTACGTTACATTGCGTGGCGTATTTACACTAGCGCATCTTCAATACACTCCCCTCGCTCGTACGTACTTTGGCCATTGTACGTTTCCCAAACCCCGCCTTAACATTACACAGTGTAAGTACTGACGTACGTATAGGCAGCACATACTTACGCGCCTAAGCATGCCCATACTGTGCGATTTAAATGCCTCGCCCCACCTTACGGGTGTCGTATCGCCAGCACGTCCCTTCCTAAGTAGTTACGGTGAAGAAACATGACTGGCCCATACGCTTTGATTTACGTTGCGTAACATCTGCCGTGCGCATATGCAGTAAGTACTAATGGGCGCTTTAAGGCTAGCGGCTAGCGTAAAATCACTCGTGTACGTAGCGCTGGATCTACCCCATTGTTTGTTATTTTAGCACACAATTTCTTCACACAGTGTTTTTCTTCCTGTACCTGCTCATTTATGCTCCAGTAACGTTCATTTTATTATTTTGTTTACCTTTTGAGACCGTAAAGTGCATTAAATCCCACTGGCAGAATGCAGCACTAGCAATCTTTGTATATGATGTGCTGTAACGTTACTTATTTGAAGTAACGCACAACAGGATTCACATCTCCGATTCCCTTTAATGCTCATTTCCATTGTCCTCCTTATGACACTGAGAACCTGTAGCACTTACAGACTGGGGAAGTATTGCATTATGATCGAGGTATGAATACATCGTAACTTTATACAAGGTCATTTTTATTCCGTGATAAGGTATCTCCTCCCTGCAGTCACTGCAAGATAACTGACTTTCCTAAAAAGTAATATATTTTACTACATAATTGCCCATTGCCTCCAGCCAAGAAGAGAAACAAGATGTAGAAACAGTATTCACATAGAGAGGACACTAGCATGCAGCTATTTAACCTAACGATTATTTCTTGCTCTCTTGATGTAGCCGGCCAGATTTCTGCGCTACGGTGACACGACTCAGCGTGTAAGGGTGGCCGCTCAAAGCACTCTGATGCTGAGACACTGTGAAGCCATTGAGTCAGGAAATAATAAAACAAAAACCCACTGCATAGGGCATAAATTGAGTCTCCACCTCCGTATAAGTCTTTCTGTTACCCAGCATGCAATGGTGCTGTCCGCTTGATCTCTAGTTGACAATTTGGTTTGTGTTGTGACTCGCAGAGACCAATTACAAGTCATTAGTGCTCCTGTGATAGGATTCTCTGCTTCAATAATCACCTACCATTGCCAATAAAACGCACATGCCATGGGCTGCCTGATTTGAGTTTTAATTTTAATGAAGTGCTACTTCAATTTGCATTCAAATTGATTTTATTAAGGTAAATATTTTATTCCGGACTAAGCATGTGCCATTAATCCAAAGCCAAAATCTGACCTTGCTGGCAGCTTGTGTCATTACTGTCACTTTGTCACAAGTGGAGATAAAGCACCGGATTCAGAGTTTGAACGCAGGTGGAACTTGGCACCTGGACAACACCATGTTGAATTGTAGAGGAGGCAAATGTCATCTGGTGCAAACAGTGTTAGAGGTCAGAGATGATGTTTCCTAACCCAAGTCTAATCAAATGAATTCAGCTCCCACAAAAATTCAACATGGATTTGCCCAGGAGTGAAATGTTCAGAATATATTCAAAGTCCAGTCCAAAATGGGTTTTTATTTGGAAAGGGGTGATCATATATAAAAAGGCTGCTCCAAATGAACCTTTAGTAAGAGGCAAAAACCCGGAGGTCAGATCCAGAACGCTGAGCGTTTTCCGTAAGCACTGAGGTCAGGCAGGCTGCACGGAAGGGGGTAGTCACTCCCCTCTCATACAAATTATGCAGACCTTACGATGCCATAAGGCTACCTTAAGGTCCTGTGTGAGTCAGCGATCTGTACAACCCGCTGATCTTCACAGAACTATTTAACCCAACCCACGCTGTATAATTTACATCTACTCCCCGTCACACCTAGCGGCGTTTAAGTTCCGCACACCTTCGAGATCTGTATTGTAACATCTTGCTTGCGCATGCACGCTGCCAGGAAAAAACCCGACCGCAAGTAGGTTCTGAAAGTCGGGTGTCGGGCGTAAGTATGAATCCAGGTCTCGATCCTGAAGTCCACTGCCACTTCTTCCGCAGCAGTAGCGAATTTACGATTGTGGATCGCTGTGAGAACTCTACTCGCAAATATGGACATCTGTGCCCAGGACCCTACTTTAAATGTTTAATGAAGGATCGTACATTTTGGCTTAACCACGCCCACCTTGTGCGCCCACTGTATGCATGGTGGGTTGTCACGCCCCACCATCAGAAAGGCTTCTGGCATGGAAGAGTATGGAACATACCCACAATTTATAATTATTTATTGGTTCCAAAATCATTGTTACCTATTGTATGGAGTTGCCCCATACTTGCCAATTCTCCCGGAAATATCTAGGAGACCCTTGGAACTCTGGCATCCCCCTCAGGGTCTCAAGGGCAAGATTTACCAAAAAAGTGGAGATGTTTCCCATAACAACCAATCAGATTTTAGCTGACATTCTCTAGTATGTAATAGGAAATTGAGAGCTAGAATCTGATTAATTGCTATGGGCAACATCTCCACTTTTCTTTTCACGCAGCTAAGTAAATCTCCCCTCAGGAGTTCAGTCAAATGTCATTAGGTCACAACAGGTCTTCTCGCCACATATTAAATCATTATGTCAAGCCCCCAATGTCAGTGCCGTGACTCTCTTCATCATTAGTCAATGGGACAATGTTTGACAATGTAATTTATTGCAAATTTCTGCCTAAGTCTTAGCTCCACCCTGCCTATCAGTAATATGATCCTTAGCATAACTAATGATGGAGGTGGGGCTTAATGACTCAGGTGACTTATCAAGTTTCTGAGCTCTGTGAGCTCTTTATCCCCTCTGGAAAATACTAGAAAGAAGTAATGAAAAGTTGGGTTAAAGACTAGATATTTTGTTTCCTGCATTATGCTGGAGAAAATTTTTCCTCTCAGATGAACATTCTGCTAAAAAAAAAACATTTCTTAACTTATAATAATATACTGATTTGCACATATTGGGTCATATTCAGAGATCCGTTTTATCTCTGGTTTCCGTGAGTATTTTTAGGTACGTTTGAACTGCGCATGTGTAGTAACTTTTTATACGCCGTTCACGTAGACTATACGCACAGAAGTGCCTCACGGACGGATTTGTGAATCGCACGTGGGTAAATACGCATGGAACTCCCACGTAAAAATACGCTCTGAGGAATTTACATAGAAATGGGCGGGGGGGCATTTAAACAAAGAGAAGTGGGCACGATTATAAAGATAGGCACGGACAGCGGACACATACGCTCGGAAATGGCCACGGAAAGTTACAGCTGGTCTATGGAGGCGGTTTTGGTGGGTGTCACTTGCTCTGTCCATGCATATATTTGCAAACCAAATGCCAGACGGATCTCTGAGTACAACCCATTATATTCGATTCAATTCAAAGACAGCAGAGATTATCATGACTAATTTCATATTGGGACCCGAAATGCATGGCTACTGCACACTTAGAAAAATGCAGAGCTCAGGAAACTTTTAACCAAACCCTGACATTTTGGTTACGCCTTTTTTGCTAGTCACTTCTCCATGGCTCGAGAGGTTTTATTTAATAAAGTAATACATTTATAATGACATGATTAGGTTTATAACCAGTAATTTAAACCAATTACCATTGTGCTAAAGGGTTTCATGAAACTATATGTCACTTAATGCAATATTTGCATATATAATGAACTCTATGCTACAATCCACAGGATTTTTGCGCTGCTAATGATCTATGTCAGTCTATGTCATTTGTAATGACAAAAAAAAAATGTTAATGCAACTACCCAGAAGATATGTCACATATACAGACTTCTGTCCCTGAAAGTGATTTCCTTAAGGCTTTTAAACACACATTGACTTATTATCTATGATCAGGCTTTTATATAGCCATCATTTTACATAACGCTATACAATATTTAACGCCTAACACACACAAACAAGAAGAAACAGATTGGGGTTAATTTCTTTATTCTTTAACCAATTAACTTAACAACATGTTTTTAGAGTGTAGCAGGAATCCAGACCAGCCGGAAACTCAGGTGCTGATAGAAAAATCAAAACAAAACAAAAAAACAAGAAAAGAAACCAAGCAAACCACAAGCTATTTGGCAAAATAAAACTAACTTTCCATTAAAGAAAAAAACAACATGAATGATTTTGCGTAACTGATTTACCAGCATAATTGCAGATTTCTTGTTGCCTACTGGGAGAAAGAAAAAAACCGTCAGCAAGGGGGCGTGGTGCATGCAAATCATGCCAGAAGACCCACCCCTGTTTAATTAAAGCTGTCTTTCATAGGGTTATATCCTTATGCCTGCCCATCCGTAGTGACACTCGGGGTTTAAAGCAGTGATTTGCATTAAATCACTTGCCTTAATCCCATATCTGTAAAATGTGATTTTAAATGCTTTTCCAGGTTTCTAGGGATTCCTTGAGGAATTTCCAACTTTTGTGAGTCTCTTGGACAGTCCAAGAGAGTCAGTAACTATGTTCACAAGGTAATAACAATTATAAGGAGGCATCAGCAGAGAGCTATTTTTAGTGATTTAAGGCTTTAATTTGCATTAAACACATCATCAAGTGACACCCCCAATGCTGCAACCCAAAGTGTTGCTAAAAATGGGACTTAATAGTATATTTTCTGGCATTGAGACTCGCTGTGGCCAAATGAAGGAGATCTACCTGATCTCCCAGTCTGTTAGAGTGGGCAAGTGTGAGGTTAACTCCATGGTATTTCACATATTATAGGATCCCTGCATTGTCATCTGTATGGAACAGGAAAACTGTTGTTCCATTTACAAGATTAAGATAACAGGAGACCAGATAATGAGATATTGAATTCCAAGTCCTAACTGGTTTTAATTGAAATCTCAACTGACCAAAGCAAAACAAATAGTCCATTTGCTCTTGTCTGTTCTTGTGAAGGGGAAGTTAAAGCTCCAGTCTTCATAGTTCATTTCGGGTATCATTCATGTTACATGTTCTGCAGCATAAGATTGTGTACATTTATGTGAGAAGGGGCCAGATCCAAAGCTACGACCACAAGCGTATTTGCCAGTAATATGACACCCGTAATTACGCTTCGGAGGAGGGGCAAGGCATTTAAATTGTACAGTATGGGCGTATTTAGACGCGGATTTAAGCACGTGCAGACATTACGGCTGACCGCAGTCACGCTTGGAAAAGTTAAGGTAGGGTTTGGCAAGAGTAAAATGGCAAAAATACGCATGACTGAGGGGAGTGCGTAGTAATTACGATAGCGTAAATACACTATGCATTGAAACATAATCTGAGCGTAGGTCTGGATCTGGCCCAAGGGACTATTGGGGCAAACAGAAACCTAATTTGTATGTGTGGCGGGATTTGGGCATGGGGATCTGATTGACCGGCCATTTCTGCGGAAGTCCACATGTACGGAACTCCATACGCAAGGACTTCAGACATGTAACATCTGGCGCGCATACGCAGATTGTTACCTGTCAAGGGGACTTACGCTCCTCTTCCGCACGCATTTCTGAATCAGGCCCTTTGTTTGCTATTATTTACATTCCGAGGTGCTGGCAATAATCAGAACCCCCATTTACAGCCAGCATTACACGGTACAACCCTTGCAAAGTGTATATGGACCTGTAGCTGCATTGCGTTAAGGCCAGGGTTGCCGACTTTTAAAAGCTATAGATGCATGCAGGAGGCGGGGCTTAACAGTGTGATTTATGCAAATTGCGTCATTAAGCCTCGCCCTTTGACTATCAATTACCCTTTTGGGGTTTCAGAGGGATGGGGCTGGGGGTTACTGACGCAAGTTGCGTCATCAAGTCCCTCCCTGTCCCTAGCAACACTAGTAAACTAGTGTTGCCAGGCAGGGGGGGCAGAACTTGGTGGTTTAATGGAAACCACGAGCCTCAAGTACCTTGCAGAAGATTTGCCAGCTCTCCTGGGATACCAGGAGAACTGCCAGAATTTCAGGAGTCTCCCGGAATGTCCGGGAGACTCCCAAAATTCGGGCAGTTCTCCCGGTAACTATGGTTTAGATGCTGTGTGCACCATTGTGTGCACCTTTGGATCGTACGCAGCCTGTTTCACTTTTACACATGGATCTACGGCAGGATTGCCAACTTTTTTCAAATTTCGTGAGTCTCCCGGATTTTCCAGGAGTCGGCAACCCTGATCTACAGCACGGAATTGCGTGCGTCTCTGGATCAGCCGCGGGGTGAGTGCTGATACCCCATTACGTGCCCGCTCTTCTTGATTTGTTTGCAGTTGAGCATAGTTAGCGTCACTTGGCTGGGACATCATCGCAGGCGCAGGAATCACATCAATGGACAAAAGAAAATTCCTTTACTATGCTGAGCTTTAGTGATGGCTGCCTAAATAAAGATTAGGAATAAATAGGATTGAAGAGCAGTAAAAGTAAATGTGTTCTGCATTATATCAAATAGATGAGTCAGCCTGGATCACCTATATTTAGCCTGCCTGAGGTGCCTTGAGGACATTTGTAGATGGAGAGAGCAGGAATCAGTGCAAGGACTGAGCACTCAGAGCTGCAATGTGGTTATTTAAGCAGTTGTGACAGACTACACTTGTTGATGGAAATAGTCTCCTCTCCTCTTTACCGCCACGTATCGATCGGCCATTTCCCATTCTACACCTGTTTTCTTTACTTTCCTCCTTGAATGTCCGGGAGACTCCCAAAATTCGGGCAGTTCTCCCGTTAACTATGGTTTAGGTGCTGTGTGCATCTTTGAATCGCACGCAGCCTGTTTCACTTTTACACATGGATCTACGGCAGGGTTGCAGACTTTTTAGAGCTTCCCCCTGGGAGAACCCGGAGGGAAGCCATAGATTTCTGCAAGGGCCGGGGCTTAATGACGCAATTTATGCAAATCACATAATTAAGCCCTGCCCCCTGTCAATCACTACTGTAATCTCGTGTTTCAGGGGATGGGCGGGGCTTGATGACATCATCAAGCCCCGCAAATCCCTAGTAACTCTAGGGATTACAGTAGTAATTGATGGCTGGTGGGGCTTGCGGGAGCTTTGCTGGCTCTCCAAATTTCCTGAGTCTCCCGGATATTCCGGGAGAGTCAGCAACCCTCATCTACGGCACGGAATTGCGTGCGTCTCTGGATCAGCCGCGGGGTGAGTGCTGACACCCCATTACGTGCCCGCTCTTCTTGATTTGTTTGCAGTTGAGCATAGTTAGCGTCACTTGGCTGGGACATCATCGCAGGCGCAGGAATCACATCAATGGACAAAAGAAAATTCCTTTACTATGCTGAGCTTTAGTGATGGCTGCCTAAATAAAGATTAGGAATAAATAGGATTGAAGAGCAGTAAAAGTAAATGTGTTCTGCATTATATCAAATAGATGAGTCAGCCTGGATCACCTATATTTAGCCTGCCTGAGGTGCCTTGAGGACATTTGTAGATGGAGAGAGCAGGAATCAGTGCAAGGACTGAGCACTCAGAGCTGCAATGTGGTTATTTAAGCAGTTGTGACAGACTACACTTGTTGATGGAAATAGTCTCCTCTCCTCTTTACCGCCACGTATCGATCGGCCATTTCCCATTCTACACCTGTTTTCTTTACTTTCCTCCTTGTCTGCAACTGGCACCTGATTTGTACTACAAAGAAGGAGAAGGAAATTGCCGTTGATGCAGGAGGTGGACGTTACAATAATGCAGGGTTTTTTGACTCTCCAGGAATATCCGGGAGACTCCCTTAATTTAGGCAGTTCTCCCGGTACTCCGGCAAATCTCCCACAAGTCCCGACCCCCTAGCAATGTCTAGGGCAGTGCAGGGTTAATTTAGTTGGCCAGAGTATGATTAAACTCAATGTGTGGGGGTGGGTCCTGGATAATGCCACCCACCTGGTGTCTTCTTGTTCCCTGACTGGTCGATTCAAATGTGGGGAGGGGTCTTGATGCTGCCTTTATAACTCCCCTCCTGATGACGTACAGCCTTCTTCTTTGGAATTTACCCTCCCTCCCATCTGGTATATTAGAATTTACGTGTTTGGCAGAAAGCAGATAGTGTTATTATTGCATTGATTGGCGCAGGTGGTGGTTGAACCGAGTTGGCACATTTTTTATATTCTGTCGTTGAGATCATCCGGCCTGAATTTAGGCTTGTCTAGAAGGGCGGTCTGATTAAGCACTTAAGTCTGGTTTTGTTATTGTTGGTCGTTTTGATTAAATGATATTACTTTATTAAATTGTTTGATCAACATGCAGGCTGTATACTATTCATATGCTTTCTTGGACCCCATCAATTTAGCGGTATAATATGAATTAGCACGGATCCAAATTTATAGAACAGAGTCAGATTATTAATTCAGTATCATTAATTAATACATTTATATTTAAAGAATTGTCTGTCGTATTATGTTTGTTTTTTCACTGGGTGGAGTGGCATGGTCAGGGACACACACATCAAGCATGGACTGTTTATTACAAAATATAAAATAAGGTAAAAGTAATAGCGCTAAAGTCAGGGACACACACATCAAGCATGGACTGTTTATTGTATACCCTAGAGTTACTAGGATGGGCGGGACTTGATGATGTCATCAAGTACCATCCACCCCCTAAAACACTGGAGATCACAGTAGTGAATGAGTGCGGGGCTTAATTACGTGATTTGCATAAATAGTCATGAAGCCCCCACCTTGTAGAAATCTTTGGCTTCCCTCTTGAATCCCCTGGAGGGAAGCGTTTAACATAGAAACATAGAAAGTGACGGCAGATAAGAGCCACATGGCCCATCCAGTCTGCTTATTTGTTGAAGAGTCAGCAACCCTGCAATAACGATGCAGATGCCAGACTAATGGTGCCGTCGGTTTACATACAGTACCATAGGTGATGGGAAGCACTGCCGAGGATACCAAGGGCCCGATTCAGATCTGAGCGCCAATCGTTACGCATCATGTGTGCTGTAGATGCGCGTTTAAAACTTGGACAGGCTGTGCGTGATCCAAAAGTGCACACAACGGCGCCTTTGGATTGCAAGCAATTACGGCTCATTGCGAATGGGCCCACAACAGGTAAGCGCAGTACAGCTACAAGCCCAAATACGTTGTGCAAGGAGTAGTACAGTGTAATTGTCCCCTTTGCTACCCTTTTACCCCATCCCCACCTGGTATCTCCCTCTCAAACTCTCACTGCACTCTATCCCCTTCTCCCTGATCTGCCAGACTTGACACCTCGCATTTTGCCTTGTGTTCTGTGCTTGCTTCACTTTATTGTATTTTTGTGATATTTTTATATTGTATTTTATTATGTACTATGCCGTCCTTCCTTGCTCTGTGTAACTGTACTGTATATTATTATGTACTGTGCTGTCCATCCCTGTCCTGTATGTCTGTACTGTATATTACTATGTACTATGCTGTGTACCCCTGTCCTGTATGTCTGTATTGTATAATATTATGTACTATGCTGTGTATCCCTGTCCTGTATGTCTGTACTGTATATTATGTACTATGCTATCCATCTCTGTCCTGTATGTCTGTACTGTATATTATGTACTATGCTGTCCATCCCTGCTCTGTATGTCTGTGCTGTATTTTGATGTTGTATTTTGTATGGTGCTGCGGACGCCCTGCGGCGCCTTATAAATAAACAATAATAATAATAATAATAATGCCGACTGTAAACGGAGGTTGTGATTATTGTGAGCGCCTGGGTTGCGAATGTAAATGTCACAGGATAATTGCAAACAACATTTTAAAATTTTAATAAAAACATGAAAATATATTTTTATTACTCTGTGTAGGAATTATTGAACACATGCACAATACACGTGCAGCGTACCCAGACCATTATAACGTGTTCAAAGTGTCACGTCCTCATGCGAGCGTCTGAAATAGGTTGCGGAAGGCCACCCCTTGGACTTAGACATGTTCTAAAGTAAACATTCAGTTTATTAAGTCTGCGTACAGCTCTGGATCCGGGGCACTTGCTTGGGCCAAGCCCTTACTGTACATTAACTTTGTCCCTCCACCCCTTCACTCCCACTACACGCCCCTCAGAACGCCAGCCGCCGCAGCTTCAGTTGTGCTCCGATTTGAATCGGACGGGATTGTGTGCAGCAAGCGCAGAACAAAATCACGTAGAGGAATGTCGCATCAGGTGGATCGGGCCCTCAGTGCTAGAGGATGCCACTTTTCCTTTATGCCCATAACGCTTAAACAGGGTTACCGACTCTACCGGAAGATTCACGAAATTCGGGCAGTTCTCCCGGTATCCAGGAGAGGCTACAAACCTCCCTGCCCCCCTGCCTGGCAATAATAGTATCTTAGTGTTGCTAGGAACAGGGAGGGACTTGATTATGCAATTTGCATCCCCATCCCTATTATACCCAAAAGGGGATAATTACTAGTCAAGGGGTGGAGCTTAATGACTTTATTTGCATTAATCACATTGTTAAGTCCTGCCCCTGCATGCATCTGTTGCTTCCCTCCTGGATCTCCCAGAGGGAAGCTTTTAAAAGTGGCTTAAGTTTCTAGCTCCGTCTCCGGGTACACAACCTTTTCCTCCTTCTTCTAAAGCCTCCATTTTCTATTCTTCAAACCACCAACCAATCCAACCTATATTTTAATACATGCCTATGATGTAGGTCTACTCAGGTCCGCCATCAGACGTTGTGAGGCCCGGGTCACATCCGCAAGGCGCCACCCCCTATGTGAGGTCGTTGGTAACGTCACATGGGTGGGGCCCCACTGACATACGTTAACACCTGGCCGCCCTACACATTGGCCCACTAATGATGGTGGGCTCCATCAGCTTTGGGCCCAGGACAGTAGTCCTGGTTGTCTCTTCCCCCCGATGGTGACTCTGGGTCTACTTTCCAAATTTTTTCAGAACCCCTTTAAGTTCTCAGTCCACCCCTGATAAGGAACAACAGGTCGTATATAGAACTTCATGCGTTTTACGGAGGTCTGGAACTATGAACGGAAGACACTCATGTTCTGTGTCCATAGAGCTACCTTAAATTATCTTCTAAATGCTGTCCTTTGGAGATTAGGCATGCAGAATCCATGAGTGTGGCTTCCCATTTCGAACAGCCCTATTTCGATAGGGCTGTTCGCTCCCAGCCAGTTTCGAACTGGCTGAGATATCGATTACTTATGCCTCAATGAGGCATAGCAATCGATCCCCGGAGAGCTGAACAAGGTGCTTGGAAAAGTGAGGAACCCCACTCCCTAACCCTAAGTCTCCCTCCCCGCAGCCTAACCCTAAGGGTTACTCACCTCTCCAGTGGTCTGGCAGCGGCACTTCCAAAAATGAATGGGTGAGTATGCGAATCGCAAAAAAAAAAATTCTAAAACTTCTGTCATTTGAAAGAGAGACAGCCGAAAAACAACTTTCGGCTGTCCCTACTTTATAATGACAGCCATCGCAGCAGGGACTCCGGCAGGGATAACGACAATCCATACACCGTTCCGACATATGGAGTTCCGTACGAAATGAGATTTGATGCATAACACCTGGCACGACCATGCACAGATGTTATCTGCAAGTGGCTGGCATAAGTCCCCTTGCCTAATTAAGTATGAGTCTGGCCCTATACTTCCCGGTACAATGTATGTCTAAATCAAGGCCAAAATATTTCACTTCCACTTTTACTGGACAAAAATGTTTAAAAATAACTTTTTATTATATTTATCCTCAGGAGAAGTAATTCTAGAGCGGATATCTCAAATCCTTGTCTCTTTCTTGAAGCTTTTATAAATTACTGCAATTTTACCCAAGTGAAATGGTTCTGATAAGAAGACCTTAATGGGGCTATTAGCACACTATTCTTTGCAGAATAATGGACTGGGTGTTATCACTTTAGTACATAGGGTCTATCTGCACTGCTTTCATTTTTCTATGTGATTTATCAGTCAAATAATAAATGAATAAACACAGCAAATACTTTCTGTTACATAGAGGCATCATACCCGAATGGATTTAAAATGAGATATATTGGCCGTATTTAGGACCTGATTAGAAATAAGATAAGAAATTCTACTACAGATAAGAAATGCTACTTTTTAGGTGTATATTGAAGAAGGGATATACTACGCATTTGTAGTACCTTAATATACGCAATTTACGTAGGACTTAAGAATGGGACAGCTTTGAATCCCCATTACGAACCTATTTCTTCTAGGTTTGTAGTGACTTAAGAAGGAAGGGGCGTGCTTAAGAACAAAGATAAGAAGATTGGGTAGAGGGAGGAATTTAAATGAGGAAATCTGGGCGCGGTTAGGCAGAAACATTTTTAATTATCCGCCCTACGCACACAGCTAAGAACCTAAAGATAAAATAGCCCTATGGCATTCTTAAGTTGGTTAAGCAGCTGAAAACCAGGGACGTGTCCTTGCTAACAGTTGCATATAATTATGAACCTAAATCATAGTTAACTTTGAGTCAGGTCCTTTGTTTCTAAACAAATTTTATTGGGGAATGGTGGGGGGCAGAAAACACAAAAAACATGTTTATCAGTTTTATCTAGTGATGGACATATTATAATGGATGTTATGAACACTGTTTTGAGGATGGAGGATTTTATGAACTGTTTTATAAGAACCTGTTCCAGAGCTGCTCTTCTTATTTTTTAGGTGGAAGTGAAAACAGAAAATCGGACGCAACTAAACCCCATCTGCCTGTGTCTGATTCCGTGAGCTCTGTGCCAGTGGAGCGGGGTGTTCCATTATAAAATGATAATAGTGTAAAACGGAAAAGCTATTTATTCTTTAAATGGTTTAGACACAGCCCTACACATGGTACAAACATTTAAAGGTTAAATGTAAGCATCAATTATTTTGGAAGCTGGGCATACAGCAGACAATAGTGATGTTTTTTTAAGCCTGTATAGTGGTGTATTGCCATACATTCTACTCAGGCATAATTTATTTGGTCACCGAGCTGCTTTCGGTAGCGCACCTGAGGGGGGTGAAGTATGCATGGAAAGCAAGTAGTAAAGCAGTAAAGCATGGAGCCGCTATAAAATGTGGCAGATTTGCAGTTGTGCCAAACAGTGGCATAAGTTCTTCGCTGGCGCCCAGAGGCAAGGGGCCGGGGCGCGGCACTGGCGTGATGTCATGGCCAGTGAAAGCTGTATTACTGGCTTGGGCCCGTTACCTTAGCCTTCATAAGGTGAGGGCAGGACAGGAGGAGACAATGGAAGCGTCGCCCCTCTGGGATAGCGCCTGGAGCTCAGCGTTTCCATTGCCTCCAATACTTCTGCCACTGGTTGAGGAAAGTTGATTGGGGCTTAAGAAATTATTAAAGCTTGCTTGCTTAGCAATTAGCAGCTACTGGCTTCCTGCAGGGATCAGACAATAAAGGTGACGTCACCTATTAAATGTCCTAAAATCAATGGACAATGGAACTGACACCACCCATTTAATGTAATACAAAGAGAGTATGACTCATCCTGTGAATTGAATGGGTGATGTCAGCTCCATTGCCTGATCGCTGCAGGAAGCCAGCAGCTGTTAAATGGTGAATAAACAAAGTTTTAATGATTTACTAATGGGCCGCAATTCCCCACCATGTCACAAAAGATACATCTTAGATGGAAAAGCTGTAACACGGAAGGTCCACGAACTTCAAGATCACATTCTGTAGGAATAGATTTACGAGCGTTTGATCATTATTATTAAATCTGGATCCTGGGCCATTATTTTAGTATTAAGGGTTTTTAATAATAAATTCCAGTTCAGCGTTTTATGTTACTTAAAAAAAATTACTTGAACAGTTTGAATACCAGTTATTAGCGTACGTGTAGTTAAAGCAGTATCAATGCCCCTACTTTTATGTAAATTGCTAAATCACGTTGTTATCTGTGGAAAAAAGATCATACGCTGTAGACATACAGACTAGCGTCTTGTGCTCTGATATTCAGAATTATGCCCGTCTGTAGGGTTTGAAGTACTGGTAATGGTTCCTCTATTCAAAGCCACTGCTTTGATGTTGACAAAACTTTTACTTTTATCTTTTTTTTTTTTTTTTTTTCAGCATTCAGGTCTTTGAAAGTCTGTTCTATGCTGCCTGATGACTTTAATGCTAATGTATTGAGCCCTTTCTAAAATGTTTTAATGCTTTAAACGGCAGCATTTCCAGCTGTGCTTTCTATTTACACATTCAAGAGACTTAAGAGAAAAGATTCTAGATGACATGAAATGGAGATAAGGCTAATAGCTTGGGCGCTGGTTTCCACCTCTGTTCTACGCCAATAAGCCAATTCTGGGGCTGATCTGGAGGCACAGGCCAATCAGCACACAGGACCGTATTCACGCTTAAGAGTGGAAACTACACTCAGAGAATGCTAGTCACCGCCTCCCTGCCCAGCTATTTTAAATCCCTCCCCCCTTCTTCTTCTAACAAAACACATTACACTGCCTCCTTCTACCTAAACTACTCCATAGGTCTTTAAAGACTGCGTGGAGGAAATCTACATACGACTGCGCATGTAGTAGTTACATTCGTAAAAATGACGCACCTAAGAAGCTGGAGCTTCTTAGGTGTGAATAAGGGCCACAGTGCGCAATCCGTCAGGGTGTCTGGAGGGGCGGGCGGTACAGCATCAGACTAGCCTGCTGGGGAAATCCCACTATCGGAAGCCCCACCCACTTTGTAGGGGGTGGGGATACGGGGCCGAACTTCGCCTAGGATGCCCACAGACCTAGCACTGACCCTGCGTTCTGTATATCTTAAGCAGGTCGCATGTGATCCAAAAGATAGGTGCAGTAAAACCCGGATGACAATGGGGTAGATCCAGAACTACGTGTGCCGTACGTATATTCGCGGAGCATATTTTCGTGCACGTAAGTTCGCTACACTCCCCTCGGCACACCCCTTGCACGGACGTATTTTGTTAAGATTCGCTGCCCAAACCCTACCTTAACTTTTTCACACGTAACTGCGTACGTCCGCGAACGGACGTATAGACTACGTGAACGTACGCAGCTTAGCACGCCCATACTGTACACTTTAAATACCACCCCACGCCTCCTTCACGTATTGCAGACGTATTTTGGACGAACATAAATTTGGCACGTCCACACGTAAGTATTTACGTGAGACATACGTGATTCACCCATACGTTCAAAATTACGCTACGTGAATGTGCGTATTTTCTATGGTGCGCATGCGCAGTGCGTTCATTTCTGCGAATTTACGTCTCCACCACGCGTAAAATCGCGGGGAAACGTAGTTCTGGATCTGGCCCAATGCAAGTATGGCCGCAAACAAACCAAGGTCAATGCGTCTGCATGATCATATAGGTAATTACAGGTTAGTTACACTGAATTGTGTGCTGGAAATGGAGGCTATGAATAGTGTAAGCGCTTCTGCTGCAATGTGAGCTCACTAAAACAATACCAATTGATGCAGTTCAGGGTCAAATCCATATGTTGGTCTCCGTTGCGCATGGAGGTCTGGTTGTCCGCATGGAAGAGGAGAATGTTCTCCCCTGTCACTTCCCTCTCTCAGCCATAAGCCTGCCTTAAGTGTCCCGCATGGAACAGCCGGATATTCTAGCGTAAGCCTGGAGATTCGCATCGTAACATCTGACGCTCGTATGCGTGGATGTTACCAATAGGCCTACTTACGCAACAATCTAAACATACAGGGGTCTGAATCAGGCCCTAAGTGCAAAGCACAAGAAAGAGACCAAAATAACTACCACGACTTAACTCAGTGGGAGTCCCTACTCCAATGGGCTGCCTTTAGAAATTGAGACAGCCGAAAGCTCCCTTTCGGCGGTCTCTATTTCGCATATCAGCCATTTTTGATTTTTTTTTATGAATGGTTGAGGGCGCCGATTGGCATACTCACCCATTCATTTTTGCAGGACCCACCGCAGACATGCCACTGACAGCTCCAGAGAGTGTTGAGTAACGTCTCCGGGGACTTTCAGTGTTAGGGGGGTAAGGGTTAGGCTCTTAGAAATGGAGGGTTAGGATTAGGGCCATAGAAGGGGAGGGTTATGGTCAGGCTGCGGGGAGGGGGTCTTAGGGTTAGGCTATAGAGAAGGGAGTATTAGGGTCAGGCTGCAGGGAAGGGAGGGTTGGGTCAGGCTGCAGGGAAGGGAGGGTTAGGGTCAGGCTGTGGGGAATGGAGGGTTAGGGTCAGGCTGTGGGGAATAAACAATCGATATCCCTCCAGTTCAAAACTGGATGGGAGAGAATGGCCCTATAAAGCTATAAAAAAAATCATAACAAGTACTCATACTATTAGCCTATTGCCTCAACCAAATGCCTAACAAACTGCAACATACCAAACACCTATAACCGTAAATGCGCCCAACAGAAACCAAGCATAAGAGGTGAGGGCGGTGTAGAAGTCTTAAGCTAGGGGTCTTCTGTCCAAATTTCCTATGAGCGAGCGGAGTATCTTACCCTCACCCGCAAGAAAGTGTCCATACAGAAGAGATCCGGCATCGGAATCCCCCTGCTACCACCGCTGCGCTCCGAGATCCGGGGGGTAGATCCAGAACTAATTCAATGAACAATAGCTACTGCGCATGCGTAGTAGCTATTGTACGTAATCTGCATATCGTTTCGCATATATGAAACGATACGCAGATTACGTACAATAGCTACTACGCATGCGCAGTAGCTATTGTTCATTGAATTACGTCCGTCTATGGAAGACGGACGTAGTTCTGGATCCGGCCTCTGGTGCGTATTTATGGTGACTTGAAGCTGTAGCTCATTTAGCCTGTCTTGCTATGAAGCTTTGACAGAAGGTGATACAATTAGACGCCATCTACGGCAATGATACCTCTTGCTTTCCTGTATCTTAGAAACTGCCATTTCCCTAGGGAGCTACAGATAACCCGGAGGGGATTTCAGGCTTATGTGATTAATATTGCCCTATGTTTAAGGGCAGCCAAATGGTTAATAGCTTAGTCCTTTGGTATTCTTGATATGCGTCCGCATGTGACTGATATAGCTCCTGTGACTTCGATATTCATGGGGTGTATCTCCAGAGGCACAGAGACCTCAACAAAAATAAAAATAAAATTCAATCGAATCCGCAGAGCGGATACCGAAGCCATTGTGCACCAGTGCTGCTAATGAGACAGAGGAGATTGCTCTTGTCTGGGGAAGCTGCAATCATTAGGTCATAGAGCATTGCGAAAAAAAATAGATGATCGCAGCATCCCTCGGAGAGCGTCAGTTCAGTGAGAGATTATCCCTCCCAGAGAGCGGCTAAAGGGTGTTTAATAAGCATCTGACAAGCAGCACCAAGGAGGCATAATGTAAGCTGAGAGATCAGGAATCCATTCTGTGTATTCATTTACGGGATATGTCATAATCACACAGGCTGTCACTTGTCCCACTGGAGAGGATACTGATTCCAGCCAAGAACTTTGCTTAAACAAAAACAAGCGCTTGACAGATAAAATATGAATGTTTTTCTAAATCCGCCTTTCTCCAGGGTCCAGATTTACTAAGCTGCAAGAAAGGAAAAGTGGAAATGTTGCCCATAGCAACCAATCAGATTCTAGCTCTCACTTTCCTATTACATATTAGAAAATGGCAGCTAGAATCTGATTGGTTGCTATAGACAACCACTTTTCCTTTTCCGGCAGCTTAGTAAATCTGGCCCTTACAATCTGCAGCTTAGTAAATCTGGCCCCAAAAATAATTGCTGTTAAAGTTTATGAAAACACAACCAGGGCCAAACCACCGTTTTCTGGCTTATTAATTAAATATATCATTTATTAAAAGTGGACTTGCCCTTCCAGCTGTCAGCTATACCCACAATTACTGTCCAAGGCCCTAACTTCAGCCGGCGTAACCCAGTGTAATTACGCTGGGACGGCGACATCGTAACGCAAATGCTACCCTCCCAGCCTAATTACCCTACCTCCCCCCACCTTCCTACACTACCTGCAGCATAGTAACGGAGGGGAACACCCCCTCCAGCGTTACTACGCTGCTGCTACGGTCGCCTGATCCTGGATCGGGTGTTGCCGTAACTACGTTGGGCAACATCTTCCCGGCGCATGCGCAGATCGTCTTTTTAGATGATCTTACGCTTACACCTGGCGTATAAACGCTGGCCGTCGGAGGTCTGGATCAGGCCCCATGTGCCTCGGTGCCATCATATTGGCACAATCAGACTTTTAACACTTGAAATCGTGCTGCTTGAGACAGCCCATTGGAGGCCTTGGTGTTAGGCTGCCATGGACTGAGCCAGTTTCATGCTTAAAACATCCATAATATTCCCAAAGTCTTATAACTTCCAGTTCCTAGTTGGATGAAATACATGGGGCTTGATTCACACTTAATAAGAAGAGGGAAGCATCAGATGCATGCAGGGGGCGTGGCTTTGAAGAGATTTATGCAAATCTTTTCATTAAGCCCACCCCTTAACTATTACTTACCCCTTTTGACTTTAATAGGGATGCGTGGGGCTTGATGACGCAAATTGCGTCATCAAGTCCCTCCTTGTTCCTAGCAACACTAGGATACTAGTGTTGCCAGGTAGGGGTGTAGGAATTGAGGCCATGGTTTCCATGAAAAAACAGGCCTCAAGTCCCTTGCAGGAGAATTGCCGGCTCTCCTGGGTAGGCGGGAGAACTGCTCGAATTTCAAGAGTCTCCCGGACATTCTGGGAGAGTCGGCAACCTGGGGACAAGCACGTATCTGCACGTAAGTTTCAACTCCTTCCAGGGCTGTCATCAGAAAATGTCCAGGACACAACTGCGGGGCCCCCGTCCCCTATGTGACATCATTTAACAGCAGGCTGGTCAGAAGGGAAGTTCTTCCTTGCACATCGGCCTGCTGCTCGGCGGGCCCCCATCAGCCCCGGGCCTGGGACAATAGTCCCAGCTGCCCCCCTCCTCTAATGGTGGCCCTGACTCCCTCCCACACCACTCCCGTTTTTTTGGAACCTCAGGCACTTAAGAGTTGTGTATTCCCGTACAGGAAAATACACAGGGAGGTCCCTTCACCGCGCCATCCCTGGCTCATTTAGATAACTATCCCCAACCCACTTTTCTTCATTAAAAAACATGGCTGCTTTGGCGCACCTCTTCTTTCAAACAGCTACGTGTGGTCTTTTAAAGTTCAAGTTCATCCCTAAGTACTATGTACATTGTGTAGTCACTATGACTACGCATGCGCGGTACAGATACTCTCTACTCTGGTCTCTGTGTGACTCTGGTCCATGATGACAATTCCCATACTTGCCAACCCTCCTATAATGTCCAAGAGGCTTTGTGTTGGGCATAGCTCCCAGACTCCCAGAAGAGTAGGTTACTCTCCTTGCACTGTTCAGTGCTGTGATCCAGTAGTGTGGGTAGTGCTTGATGATGCAATAAGCAACGTCATGCCCTCGAAGCCTGCCAACTGTATTGTCCCTTCCGGGATAGGAGGTATATCATGTAGGAAAGAATGATTATACCCAATTATGAATAATATGTTGAAGTACTTCCCATTGTTTATTGTAACTTTTCACATGTATAGGACAAAGCAACACCATATAGGATTAAAGACATAAAGGGTCAGATTCAGAATTAATAAAGAGAGCTGACTTATGAGCGCAATGGAAGTCAGCTCGTTTTAGATTCTGTACACCTGGTTGCCTTCAGAATTTGTGGGGCACAGGACACACCAGCAGGGTCCCACCCCTTATGTGATGTCATCAGTGACATCATGTGGACGGGGCCCACAGACCTGCGTTACCATCTGGCCGGTGCCCAGGGAATTTCTTCCCTGTGCATTGGCCCTGTAATGATGGCAGGGCCCCATCAGCTGTGGGCCCGGGACAGTAGTCCCAGCTGTCCACCCCTGATGGTGGCCCTGGCTGCACATGGGCAGTACCTAATCTTCGTCAACGGCATGCAGCCACCAATGCTGGGTTCCATGCGGAAATCAGCCTCTGCAAGGGAATTTGTGCCACCCACCAGGCATATGAGGCACACATAGTGGGTGGTAAACAGAACGGTAATCATACAAAAAGGGCGTTTCAAAACCTTTACATACCAGTCTGCCATACCGGGCCTTCTGCTTTCAGAATATTTCAGGCAGGGTTCTGCACTGTTAGTGAATGTAGTGGCTTTGCGCTGCCCTCATAAGTCCATACGTTTGCTTCCACAACGCAATCAACCTCTAATTCTGGATTAGACCCAATGGACCGAATGAGACCCAGTAGTAACTCCCCTGTCACTCCCATCTCACGGGCGGTCTTTGCAGCAGTTTATGCAGCCATAAACCAACCTTAAGACTCCCATGTGGATCAGTCGGCCCACCTTGCGGAGTTTTCGCAAGCAGAGGGGTTGGGCCACCATGTCGTCTGGACCTATTAGCTAAGAGATACCCAGCGTACCACCTGCTGCATGTCAGTAGCCTAAAGATTTTTTTTATTTAGTTTTCTTGTTTTGTTTTTAAAGAAAACTCATCACAATTCTTATCTTTATCTTCTCTGGACAGATAAAAGAGCCTTTGTTTTGAGAAAGATCAAGATGTCTGCGCTGAGACGCTCCTCTACAATAGAGTAACGGCTGACACCCACAGAGAAGCTGTGAACTCCAATGTCACCGCAATATAATTCAGATGACGGTTCAATGTCGCCTTGTGTTGGCTGTTGCACAAGGTGAACGCACACTGAGACGGGTAAGACAAGCAGCTCTCTGATTTCATGTCCTCCTTAGACAGTTATCTTTTTACCTGTGTCCTTGCTCTGACTGTAGCTGCTGAAGGTACAGTATTGGGGCCAAAATACATGTTTATTCAGTTCCTTTGCCATCCTGTAATCTCAAAACTAACCTTTGGGGGCAGCACTTCCTCTCGTCCTAATAGCACACCACACTAGGCACCGAGCTGTTACTAGACCTAGCTGATCCCAGGGCGGGAAAGTGTTTTTGGCGCCCTCAAAAAAACCATTAGGGATTACAGTAGTGATTGGCAGGGGGGTGGGGCAATAGACATAGATTCCAGCCCCGCCCCCATGCTGGAATCTATGTCTTCCTTTTTGAGATCTCCTGGAGGGAAGAAATAAAAAGTAGGCAACCCTTATATGTATGCGCCCAGTCATTCATTTCCGCCCCAGTCTCTATTGCTGCTCCTTGCATGTGTATCCAACCTCCATTTCTGCCCCTTGTATGTGTATCCAACCTCCATTTCTGCCCCTTGTATGTGTGTCCAGTCTCCATTTCTGCCCCTTGTATGTGTGTCCAGACTCTTTTTCTGCCCCTTGTATGTGTGTCCAGACTCCATTTCTGCCCCTTGTATGTGTGTCCAGACTCCATTTCTGCCCCTTGTATGTGTGTCCAGACTCTTTTTCTGCCCCTTGTATGTGTGTCCAGTCTCCATTTCTGCCCCTTGTATGTGTGTCCAGACTCTATTTCTGCCCCTTGCATGTGTGTCCAGACTCCATTTCTGCCCCTTGTATGTGTCCAGACTCTATTTCTGCCCCTTGTATGTGTGTCCAGACTATTTCTGCCCCTTGCATGTGTGTCCAGACTCTATTTCTGCCCCTTGCATGTGTGTCCAGACTCTTTTTCTGCCCCTTGTATGTGTGTCCAATCTCCATTTCTGCCTCTTGTCTTGTGCCTCGTGATGCCACGCCAAAAGGGGTTGGACCAGGGTGGAGCTTGGATGTGCCAAAAAGCATTGAATTATTTGTCCTGTCTTCAGCATTGTAAAGGCTGGAAGGAATGCGTGAGACCTATACTGTATACACAACTGTATGTATGTATGTATGTATATATGTAAATATGTTTGTGTATGTATGTATGTATGTGTATGTATATATGTAAGTATGTATGTATGTATGTATGTATGTGTACAGTATGTATGTATGTATGTATGTATGTATGTATGTGTATGTATATATGTATGTATGTGTATGTAAATATGTATGTATGCTTGTGTATGTATATATGTAAGTATGTATGTGTATGTATGTATATATATGTCAATATATGTAAATTAAGTGTAAATGGTAAATACATACGATGATTACATAGAAAAGAATTTACAAAGAAATAAACAAACAAAAATCTAATAAGAAGTTTTCGAAGGTATTCAGAATGGATGATGCCAGTTGTACAACATGGAGAATTCAGTCAGGAATTTATTGCTTGAATGAAAAAGTATTTTGTTGCATAATTTCCCCAATGTTTTATTTTAAAAGATTCAAACTCTCCATGTTGTACTGTTTAAGTTAAGAATTGATTTTACCTCATTACACCCTGTGACTTGGCATGAGTTATAGGATGAAGCATCTCTTATTCTCTCCTAATAAAATGAGATTCAAGATGACACTTATTTACCAATATATTAACTTTCATTCAAGTGTACAATTTCATGCTGCTTACCAACTGTATGTTAATTATATCCAAGCTCTTATTTTCATCTTCTATTTAGACCATATTACCCAGAATCAGACATAAACTAGAAAATGTTCATTAGAAGGGTTCACAGTCCTAGAAGAATTTAAGTACTTAATCTTTAATCTATAATCAGACAATGAGAACATTGTCAGATTTAATAAGTAGTTAACAAAATTATGCTGGAATGAGGGCATTGCTGTGGCAAGTCTTGTCATTTATGTCCCTTCAAGGGCAATGGGGTATACCAAGGGCTCTTGTTGTCTCTAGGTTACACCCACCATCGCTTCATTTGTGGATCAGTAATCCGTATTACTTGGAAGAAAGAAAAATGAAGACATGACTTTCCCCTCTATTTTTGACCTTTTGATGACCTTAACTTTATTGTTCTTAAAATAAAAAAGTATGTGTTAAACAAAATGCTTCATAACATGTTTTAAAAATATATTCCTAATCATGTGATGCATTTTAAATTTGTATTTCTCGATATGTTGAGATATATTTTACAAGTGGTCGCCATGGGGTTAAAGAAGCATCTAGGACCAGTTCCTAAGAGTCGATCGTGCTGTGTTGGCTGGGATCCATACGTCTGCCCAAGGGCTTGGGAAGCCATTTCCATTTACTGCAGAGTTCTGTTTGCAAGACCCTGCGTTGATACGTCCGATCCATTCCTACTTAAAATGGCTACAGATCATAAGCGTGAGTCACTCGGTCAGCCAGTATTGAACACACCTGACTCCAGCAGGAAGACCTTGAAAACATGTGCTGTTATGGGTCCCTGAGAACTGGTTTGAGACCACCTGGTCTGGAATATACCTGGGAATATAGGGGGCTTATCATATATTTGCGCAAATATGTGTAACAGACTTTTCTGTGTTTTATTTTACAGATAGAACAGTATAGTCTGTTACTGGTTTATGGCAGTGTTGCTGAGGCTATTTTTGTTTTCCTTTTGTTTTTGTGGCTAGCAGATTACCTCCGGCCTTTCATGCATCTGTTTGCATTTACCTATAAATTGATTGAGCAACTTCCATTCTGTGTTTGTCTAGAATATACCTCCCAGATTGCATAGAGAGACAAAATAACCCTGTCCCCTGATCAGTCCAGACCCTGGACTGATCTGCCCCTAAATGACAGCCATTATTTAAAATGGTGCACCTTTCACGGCCCTGGTTTAGGGGGATACTTGTGCTGGTAGATTTTCTGGCTGTACGGGTTGTTTGTATGCAGCCGTACTTCGTGTTTTCGTACAGCTGTGATTTCTTGATTGGAGAATAGTATTCCTTTCAATGGTATTCTATTCCGTGTGAAGGCACATTTTTTTTTTTTTTGAGTGTTTGGTTTTGTGCAACTGCAATCGCTCAGTTTTTTTTTTTTTTTTTTTTTTTTTTTTATCTTCCTT
>WWET01001087.1:114729-136908 GCA_011038615.1 Limnodynastes dumerilii | reverse complement strand
AGAGACACAAATGTGGTGTGTGTGTGTGTCCCAGGCGGGAGCCTCTGGAGGCTGGACATGACACGGCATTGGGGACCCGAAGGGGACATTGAGGACGGAAAGACACACATGTGATGTGTGTGTGTGTGTGTGTGTCCCGGAGGGTTGGGGACACACACACACCACAGCTGCAGCATCTGCAGCAGCACCGGCGGAGCGTGTGCGCCCTCTGCTGGAGAAAAAAAAAATAATAATAATACGTAAGTAGCGTAGTGCAGCAGGGGGCCGCAAAAATAAAGAAGTACCGAAAAAACTATGTTCAATAAATCTGACGGAACGTTACCAGAAAGATATCAGAACAGCGAATCTCTTCTCTCACTCCAAACATAATAAAACATGTATAAAAACTGTATAGTACCACTTCTTGTGCTCCCGTACTAATTAGCAGCAGTTGTACCTCTAAGGAAAAGGACGATTTCCACCCCGTCCTTCTAAGTGACTAGAAAGCACTAGTCCTCTAAATATATGAATAATAAAATAAACCTAGGGTTACACAACAGTGCTCATATTTAACCTATATTTCAGCTCACTCAGAGTTTCTGGTCCAAAAAGTCCCAATATAGGGCCTGATTCAGACCTAAGAAGGAGCTTGAAAATAAGGACCTGATTCACACTTAAGAATCTTCTTAAAATAAGAACTTAAAGTCACTCCTGGGCAAAACCATGTTTAATGCAGGGGGGATTTATTTAATTGTATTCTTTGCATGCAGGGATATATCTTTGAATTGCTTACTGCACACAGATACTGACCATCTTTACTATTACACTGTTATTTAGACTTGGGCTTGGAAATATCACCTCTCAACACTAGTACTGTTTGCAACAGATGCCTCCTAGCAGTGAGACACGATGCACCTTAGGACCCAGTGGCTTACTGATGGAATATGCAATTCTCGATCTATCGTACACTAATTTTGGCTTTTGTTAAAAGATCTCCTCCTCCGTACATAAGAAAGAGGATACCATAGGAGATCGATGGATTTTGGTTTGTAATTGTTGAAGCTGAATTATAATAATTATTATTTTTTTATCCTATAAGTTAAATGTATAAGGTACCCGGTAGGACCTGGGAAGAAAGGGCGGATCTTGATTAAGGGCGGACCCAGCCCGAAACGCGTTAATCAGCAGCAGCAACAGTATCCAGCATGTACCCAGAGCGGAGACCAGGAGGCGATTTAGCAGTGAGAGGGGCGGTGTTCCTGGGACTGTGCCATCTTCACTCCATCTATCCGCCATCGTTCACATCGACATCCGACCTGTGATACAGCTGGTTTTTAGTTTGTCATATTGATTTATTCAATTGTAGTATTAAAACTTGTTTCAATTTATCTCTCTCCTCCGGTTCATTTGGATCCATTCATATGCGGAAAGGAACACTGGGCCCACAGCTCGCTAGTTCCGCCTCTGCATAGACTGCAGGTATAGCCCATACCTCATAGACTGCAGGTATAGCCCATCACCTCATAGCCCATCACCTCATAGACTGCAGGTATAGCCCGTCACCTCATAGACTGCAGGTATAGCCCATACCTAATAGACTGCATGTAGAGCCCATCACCTCATAGACTGCAGGTATAGCCTGTCCCCTCACAGACTGCAGGTATAGCCCATACCTCATAGACTGCATGTATAGCCCATCACCTCATAGACTGCAGGTATAGCACATACCTCATAGACTGCAGGTATAGCCCATCACCTCACAGACTGCAAGTATACTGCACTCACTGGACTGTAACTGAATGGGTTTATACCATTTAAGCAGGTCCTGTCTGTGTAGCATTGGGAAATGAGTGGATGCAAGGTTATTGCTCTATCTATCTATCTATCTATCTATCTATCTTTCCCCACATCACAAACGTCAGGCAGTTTTTCTTATTTTATATAAAAAACATCTTTTTTGGATAATTTTGTCCCTTATTCTAACTATTTTCAGCAATTATTATTCATAAAAATGATTCATACAGGAAGTTACTTGTCACTTCACAATCGCCTCACCCGCTCCCTCCGAGACCCTGGGCATAATCATTCTGCTCGCCGCTCTGCCAGTGAAAGGCTGGTACACACTACTTCATGCCAGCCTTGGCAGATACAAGGACTCCGCTCTGATCTTGCAACATTTTTTTGTTTGTAGCAAATCATTGAAGAAGATTTCTAATTTGCTATTTTTTTTTCTCTAGCATTGCATAAAAACCAAGCATCTTGCCAAGGGTGACCTTGCTGCCTCTCTTTTAATTTTCTAATAAATGCAGAAAAGTAATCAGAGGAAGATAGCCAGTGATTCAATTCTATTGAGAGTGATTCAAATTCACTTGTCCCTTACAGGAGCCAAAGAGAGAGGGAGAGAGAGAGGCATTATTAATTTAGGTAATTAGAGTACTTTGAAAGCAATATCCAGTGCATTAAAAAAAAATCCCTTCCATCGTGTACAGCCTACAGTCTACAAAAATGTAATTTTTACATCATTTATAGACAAAAAGAAAGGCTATTTCATTAGACGTACTTCACAATGGGTGCAATATTAAAATGGAAATCATAATGAAAATGAAGCATTTCTTAAACAAAAAATTTAATGGCAGAGACTAAGAAGTGAGAAATTAGTAAAAAAAAAAAAAAAATATGCATATTAATGTAAGGACACCATATGAATACCTAATGGGTTGAGACAATTTTTATTTTAAAGGAAATATAAAAATAAAATTAAATAAAAAAAGTTATACATTAAAACAGAGCATTTCCTAACACAGGTGATGTGTTTTGTTAAATATATATAAAATAGACTTCTAGCTCTCTGGGGGCCTCATTTACTAAAGTTGATTTGGTCCAAATCGCCCAAACTCCCGGGAGTTTGGCTGTGATTAACAAATCGCCGTATTCACTAAAGCCAAACTCCCGGGACTTGAGCCTTTGGCCAAATCGTCAAGACAAACATTGATGGACAGAAATGTTTGCCATATAAAAGATAGAACTCATCAGATTCACTAAAGTCAATTTGACTAAATCGCCTTTAGTCTGACGTGAAATCACAGGAAAAAAAATTGCCTGCTGTGTGGGGCGATTTCAATGAAAGCGCCCGACACTGACCCTGAAAAACACGTCAATATACTTGACATGTGTTTTTCAGTATGCCAAAGGAAATTGCTGATACTTGTAGTTCTATCAGCGTCAGCATGGTAAGCCATATAGCCATGCTGCGCTGAGTGGTGTAAAAAAAACACATTCAGTTATACATAAGCATTTTAAACAGTACACACATAAAATACATTAAGCATCAGTAAAACTGCCTATAAGGTGCCACATAATTGTATAAATATACAAGTGGCCACACTGCAGTGTAAAATTATTTTAAAGTGTCCCATAGTGTGTGCAGAAAAATTAATAAATAATTCATACTCACCGTTAAGATGTCATCTGTATTGGGAATACTTGCTTGTAGATTCTTCTTTAATGCTTTATTTTCTTCTTCTGTATGATGAAGTCTTGTCCCCTTCATTATCTTCCTCCAGAGCTTCATTCAGCCAGACGTCCCGAACCTTCTTCTTGTGATGCGGCTCTACTAATGACTATACGGTAAGTAGAGCGGCCTCTAGAGGCCCAAAATGCAAATGACGTCAGGACCTCTGTAAAAGAGGCTGCTCTATTTGCCGTATAGTCAGTAGTGTGACAATGAGTAACAGTATGACAGGGAGTAACAGCATGACAATGAGTAACAGCATGACAATGAGTAACAGCATAACAGGGAGTGACAGCATGACAATGAGTAACAGCATGACAATGAGTAACAGCATGACAGGGAGTAAAAGCATGACAGGGAGTTACAGCATGACAATGAGTAACAGCATGACAATGAGTAACAGCATGACAGGGAGTAATAGCATGACAGGGAGTTACAGCATGACAATGAGTAACAGCATGACATGGAGTAACAGCATGACAGGGAGTAACAGCATGACATTCCTCTTCCTTCCATGTTTTAAGGAATATTTTGCTAACTACCTAACGGGAGCCGCGTGTCAAGAGAATTTAGTTCTAGGTTTATTCCATTTACTGGGTGACGATTATTCTTCATAGCCAGTTAGGTATACTGTACATGTTTGTCCCTGGAAATCCTTAGTGCATTGGAGCATCTATACAGTGCACACAGGCCCCTCAGAACAGGGGGACCAACACTGTGCACCAAAAATCTATGTATATACTGTAGATATACATAGGGGTGCGGAGGGGGAAGGAGGAGTGCCGTGGGGTGGGGGGATGAAGGGGGCCCATGTACACATCCTACACAAGGGCCCCCTCACTTCTTAAAACGCTCCTGCCTCAGCGCCAGTGGCAGAAATTCTTGTGTTAGCTGCTTTGGGACCCAGAAGAGAGATGGGCCAATGGCAACAGCCCATCCTGCTCCCATAGATCTTTAACTGTCAGAACCTGACTACAGTTAAGACAGTTGGATTCATGTTCTTTTGCCAACATACTTTCCTAAAATGACCTTTCGGCATTGGCCAACAGATTGAACCATACAGCGCATACAGGGCAAGGGATCCAGTGGAGAAGGGGAAGGTTAGGGTCAGGCTGTGGGGAAAGGAGGGTTAGGGTACTGCAAGGGAGGGTTAGGCTGAGGATTAGGATAAGGGTTGGGCTTGGGGAAATACTCACCAGTCACTGCTGGGGATTCCTCCTGGGGATCTTCAATTACCTCACTCCAGCAGATCAGCAACAATCACTGGTGGGACATTGGACCTGATTCAGACTTAAGAAGGAACTTGGAATTAAGGACCTGATTCACACTTAAGAATCTTCTTAAAATAAGAACTTAAAGTCACTCTTGGGCAAAACCATGTTGGTTGCAGGGGGAATTAATTTAATTGTATTCTTTGCATGCATGGATATATCTTTGAATTGCTTACTGCACACAGATACTGACCAGCTTTATTATTACACTGTTATTTAGACTTGGGCCGGGAAATATCACATATCAGCTGGTCAGTATCTGTGTGCAGTAAGCAATTCAAAGATATATCCCTGCATGCAAAGAATACAATTAACTTGACTCCCCCTGAAATCAACATGGTTTAGCCCAGGTGTGACTTTAAGTTCTTATTTTAAGAAGATTCTTAAGTGTGAATCAGGTCCTAAGAGAGGAAGGTTACTCCTGGGCTAAACCATGTTGATTTCAGGGGGAGTCAAGTTAATTGTATTATTTGCATGCAGGGATATATCTTTGAATTGCTTACTGCACACAGATACTGACCAGCTTTACTATCACACTGTTATTTGGACTTGGGCCGGAAACCATCACCTCTCAACTCTAATACTGTTTGCAACACATGAAATATGACACCCCTGCAATCAACATGGTTTAGTCCAGGAGTAACTTTCCTCTCTTATATTCAAGCTCCTTCTTAAGTCTGAATCAGGCCCATTGTGTGAAGCATCTGTGTAGGAGGCTTCAAAAAATTGCTCTGCCAGAGCCCTTTTCGGCACTATTGTAAGTAGAATAATCTTCTATTAGGATTCCAGAAAAAAAAAAAATCATTACAGACTTTGTAACAAGTCAGACGGAACACAATAACTCTGGAACACTTTAAAAAGGAACAATTTTACTATAATACTAGAGCCAATTAACATCATTGCTAGAACACACTGTACATCATTCCTGGGAATTCTCATTTAGGGGGAATAAGCTGCTGTAAGTTTTGCCAAGAACAGAATATCCGTTCTACGACTGATCCTCAAAGCAAAGTCTATTTGAAAGGCGCTGGAATGAGTAGTTAGCGGCTGGCAGATACTAGCGATTGTAGGCATCTCTCCTGTGATGAAATCGTTCATTTGACGAGGCCGTCTCTTGCCAGTCGCTGTAAATTATGCAAAGCCAGATGAGAAAACAAAGGGGAGATGTGAAATCACGGAAACAAAACCAGAGGCAAAAACAAAGTGAGATTTTTCTTCTTCTGTCCTGGCATGAGAGTGTTTTCATGTATGGCAGCTGTAGTACTGACAGTGATTAAAATAATGAAATAAAAGAGAACTAGAAATGGGACACCATGGGGGCTGTTTAGCTCAGGATCTGTCGCTGGGAATTGTGGGAAATGTAACGCATGTGCCGTAAGTTGCTTTTCTTTTGGCATGCTTTGCTGCGCATGGTGCCCTCTTCACATCTCTGCCTATGTTTCATTTCTAATGCTACATAAGGAAAATATTTTCTGTGATGTCGGTGAGCCAGTAGAGCACCCTGGTGAAGTTTTTTTTTTGCATTGGGTCAATGAGCAATCCCCTTTTATTACCCTAACCCTAATCCTCCCTTTCTCACAGATTGACCCTAACCCTCCCTTCCCCACAGCCTAACACTAACCCTCCCTTCCTCGCAGCTTGACCCTAACCCTCCCTTTCCCGCAGCCTAACCCTAACCCTCCCTTCCTCGCAGCTTGACCCTAACCCTCCTTTTCCCGCAACCTAACCCTAACCCTCCCTTCCCCACAGCCTGATCCTAACCCTAACCCTCCTCTTCCACGACCCTAACCCGAACCCTCCCTTCCCTAGAGCCTAACCCTAACCCTCCCTTTAACACTAAAAGTCCCCGGAGTGGTTACTCACCTCTCCTGCGGCAGATGTGCGGCAGGTCTGGCGGCGCTTCCGAAAATAAATGGGTGAGTATGCCTTCGGAAAGACAGCCATCGTGGCGGGGACTCCCACCGTTTTGGATGGCACTAACTTGAACACACCTTCTTTCATTAAACCCACGATAGCATCCTGGTTGGAGTTGGAGTTTTCTGCGCAATGTCATTAGAATGAGTGTTCTCTAGGGGCGACGCTTCAGGTGGCTATGGTTACGTTTTACCAGGAAGCTGTTCCGTTACAGCTATCAAGCATTTAGCACTGGGTTGCCGACTTACTATTTCTACCTTGCAGGAGACCTCAGAGGGAAGGAAGAATGAAACTGCAGCCTGGGGGTGTGACTTTATAACGCTTATGCAAATCACAGCTTGAAGCCCCGCCTCCTTCCTAGAAATACTGCAATCCTTTGTTACAAAGAATGGAGCAGAGCCAGTGGCGGATTTACTAATAAAGCTTAAGCTTTAGGGCCCCTAATCCCAGAGGGGCCCTGAAGCCAAATTTTTTTTTTTTTTTTTTACTTATTTTTATTTTTTTAGAGAGTGCATTTTTGTTCACCCCAGTGATGCTGACATGTGAGATAACCCAGTAAAGCGATTTTAATTAAAATCTGAGATGTAGGGGTTAAATTTGCCAGCCAATGACATTTTAGCACTATCACTACAGGCTAGCACATCCTCCATGTGGGCAGGGTGAGTAGCTGCCCTGGGCCCCTCTCTCCTTTGGGACCCATAGCAGCTGCATCCACTACAGTTACACAACTGCACATATCTGTATCAGTAGTTGTAAGCTATAGTTTACCTGCGTTCTTATAGGTTACGATTATGGATCTTTAAATCAGTGCCATTTAAAAATGCCGGATAATAGTAATCATCATTATGAGCCTCCGTGAATGAATGAATTATCTACAGATTATGAACTTGGCTGGGACACTAGAAACCCATTTGCTTTGACTGGGAATTAACCAGCTGACTTATGATCAGTCCTGTCCATAGCTATGTGGCATCTTGAATCTACAGCTATTGATGGATACAAGTGTTTTCCTATGCACGGTATATAGATCACACTGTCTAATTGAGACTATGTGCAGCCTAGATACAGAAGCAATCGCTGGAGCTGCTTATAGTTCTGTATAAGCGTATAACTCTCTAAAATATTACTTTTCAATCTCATAATCTGTAACGATCATTCAAAGCCATTAAGCAGAAAATAAAAGAACTGCTCTCAACATAATAAAAATAAAAAAAATGATATAAATAGCATGTTCAGTGCCTATACAATAGGACTTTTGCAAATATAATATTTAAATGACAAGACGGGGAAAAAAAAGGCCATTGGTTTAAACACAAAAAAACATTCGCTTCTGTCAAGTAAGAGGGATTAAATATACATTTCGTGATGACAGGATTATCATCCAATGCCAAGCTGAAGGACACAGATAGCTTTCAAACTGATAAAAAAAAAAGAAAAAAATAACTTTACTTCCAAGATTAAATCCCATGTGAACAAGACATTTAAAAAAAAAACCCAGAATGAGAATGAGGATTCTATAGCCCCCTATATGCGTTTAACCGTATAACGCTGCTTTTTCTCTATCAAATTCCAGGCTGGGCACCTAGCCACATAAAGATTAATCACACTCAGATAGAAAGCTGTTTATTTGGCATTTTTTACATTATCTTCCCAGAATGCACCTCTTGGAGGAAGAGATTATGGTACGTTGGTTGCAGATTTTGCATTGAAGAGGCTATGGAGTATTTAGAACATTATTATACCGCAGAAGGTCAAATGCTTGCAGGGACCAAGGAGTGAATGTGAGGATTTGATGTTGATATTAGTTACCTGCCCTTCAGATTAGGATCATGTCAGATGTTTCTGGAAGGTGCCATCGCCTGATAAACGTCCAAGTGATAAGAGGTGTAGAGCAACTGCACCAGGAGAGTGGCAGAAGGAGAATATTGTAAAATAGATGCTAAAATTGTGTTCTTTCCATACTCGCCGAGACACCGTGGATATTCGACCTATCTGTCCCGTGCTGCCACCGCTTCTCTTCTCTTTTATTCTCTCTTTCTCTTACTCAGAGTTTCCCACACTCCCGGAATATCCGGGAGACTCACAAAATTTGGGCAATTCTCCCGGTATCCTGGGTGAGCCGGCAAATCTCCGGCAAGTCCTTACCAGCTATCCCTGTCTATTGTACTAGTTATAGGAGGGACTTGATGATGTAATCAAGCGATTACAGTAGTGATTGACAAGGGAGGGGCTTAATGACACAATTTGCATAAAGCATGTCATAAAGCCCCGTCTCCTTGCAGAAATCTATGGCATTAAAAAGTCAGCAACCCTGACCTTACTCTTTCTCTCTCATGGGGCTGGATCCAGACTTAAGTAAGTGCTTGAAATGAGTTACTCCTGGGCTAAACCATGGTGATTGCAGGGGGAGTCAAGTTAATTGTATTCTTTGCATGCAGGGATATATCTTTGAATTGCTTACTGCACACAGATACTGACCAGCTTTACTATCACACTGTTATTTAGACTTGGGATAGGAAACATCACCTCTCAACTCTAATACTGTTTGCAACAGATGAAATATGACTCCCCTGCAATCACCATGGTTTAGCCCAGGAGTAACTAAGTTCAGGCCCATTGGGCCTGATCCAGACCTACACCGATGTGCTGTGCTTAGTAAAGCACAGCGTATCGGCGTGCACTCCCCTCGACACTCCCCCCTGTCCGGGTGTATTTTCCCTCGCTTATGCCTCCTCCCGCCTACCTACACTAACATTTGCGTAGTAATGGCGAGGGACGCGCCCTCAGCCATTACTATGCTGATACTACGGACACCCGATCCATCTGGCTGGCGCATGCACAGATCGGCTTTTCAGCCAATCTTACGCTTACGCCAGGCGTATTTCCCGCCAGGCAGCGTAGGCCTGGATCAGGCCCATTATCTCTATCACCTCTCTTTGGGCTCCATTTCCAAAACCTCGATGCCTTTGTTTTCATAAGATAGAGACTGTTTTCACTTGCAAACGGCCTTTATCTCTTGGAAAATGAAGGCATCACCATTTACAAAGCAATGATCGCTATGGAAACCATGGCAATCAATAGCATTAGCAGCCCCGATCGCTGGCCCGCATACATCAGTGCTTAAATTACTAAGTGTCGGCGTGGATTTTAACAATCCGCCCCGATATTTTAAATAACGCCATCTGGGGTGGGGTATATGTAGGGAGACCGCTGGAATACACAGCCAGAATGTCAATAAAAATATATAAAAATATGAACTTTTTTTTTAATATACAGTAATTTAATGCAATTAAATATATATTTAAATTGAAATATATATTTTGCCCACTGAAATCACCAATAGTGTTCCTTATTCATGTGAAAATATGGGAGGCGATAGTGCGACGCTGCGAGGCACAGCGAGCCTTGATTACTTTAGCAGTCTTCAGAGCGCTGGTAATAGTAAATGGAGCCCTTTCTTTCTAATTTAAATGATGTGATTGCACAGCTGTATGGCCTTTGCGTGAATCTGCTCACATAACAATCTTCCACAAGCAGAGATATTAAAATGGTGATTTTTTTTTTATTGATTGATTTATTTTTTTAAACTAAACCCTTCTGCACGGGATTTCTGCTTTAGGACACTGAGCTTGCTTTACTAAACTGCAGTAAAAGGAAAAGTGAAGATATTGCCCATAGCAACCAATGAGATTCTAGCTTACTTTCCTGTTACATACTAGAGAATGTCAGCTGAAATCTGATTGGTTTATGTTAGTTGCCTCATTGCAGACTCGAGTGCTGTTTGAAGATAATTGGTATTATTAGGTTGCAATTACATTGAATACATTTAGGTCCAGACTCAGATCTGGTTATTGCCTACCCAGTATACCTAATCTGCATGGCAAACCTCGCCTCCATTGTAGGGCTTTGCCATGCGGAAAACAAAGTCCGCCCCATTACACCAGACTTCTGTTGCGTAAAATCTGGCACATGCATAAGCAGATGTTACATGTGAGGGGACTCAATCGGCTTGCGTTATTACCTGTAAATACCTTTTTGAGCACTTAGGACCTGATTCACACTTAAGAAGGCTTTAAGTTCTTAATTATATGCAACTACTCCCATCAGACGCCCCCGGTTTTCAGCTTTTTAACCAACTTATGAATGCCATAGGGCTACCTATCGTAGTTTTGTGCATAAGGTGGCTAGTTAAGAACGTTTCTGCCTAACCGCGCCAAGATTTCCTCCTTTATACACCTCCCTCCACCCAATCTTCTTATTTTCATTCTTAAGTTTTCTTGACGTGCCCCTTCCTTCTTAAGTCACGGGTGAGTATGCCTTCGGAAAGACAGCCAGAAGAAATAGGTTCGTAATTGTGATTCAGAGCTGTCTCGTTCTTAAGTCCTACGTAAGTTGCGTTTATTAGGTTAATACACATGCGCAGTATATCCTTTCTTAAATATATGCACCTAAAAATACGTAGATTCTTGAGTGTGCATTAGACTGCAAGTGCCCAAAATATACCCACAAAAATACACCCTGTGAACAGGTGTTTACCACCTCCGAATCAACCCATAGTCACGAGGTATTAAAATGCATTTTTTTTCTCTTTATATTGCTCAGTTCAGTGATTTGTATCTTTTATTTACTCTTCTGTTTTAAATGTAAAATTCTCCATGATTAATATTAATTATAAAAAAAACAGGATAGCCGATCAATTTCTTGATTGTCCATTCTATGGATTGTAGATTGGGTGCCTGAGTAAGTACTGCGGTAGCTTCATTCAGACACAAATAAATGCAATGTCAGGTATTATTAATCTCTTGCTTTTATGGGCTTGTTAATTGTGGTTATTCATATTCCACTTGTTGTAGAGAGCAAGCCCATTAATACTTCAATTGCCAGCCACGTCCTATCAAAGCAATAAGCCGTCTTTTAAAATAAACAATCCTCCTCTGTCTCCCTCTTGGCATTGTCCCAGGAACATATGTCTACCATTTCATAAACTACCTACTGGAGCACTGATCATCAGGATAAGCAATTTAAGTAAATGGAGAACAGACTGATAAGCGAGCGTTGGTATTTAAGCAGGATTTGAGTTGAACACGTATTGCAATATGCACTATGCATTCCTATGGGATGGTAAGATTCCAAATATACTGAATGCCTTATGGGAGTCAAGACAAACACAAAAAAGGAGCTTTAAGGGAAACTGCCTGCAAGACTGTCAGTGGTAATATTGTAGGATTATTATATGTCAGGGACCTTTCAATGCCTCCCTCTGGGGGATCCTGGAGGGAAGTCCTAGATGCTGCAAGAGGGCGAGGCTTAAATATGTGATTTATGCAAATCACGTCTGAAGCTCCGCCCTATGACCAAAAAAAACAAAACATTTTTCTTAGTAATACTAGAAATGGGGGCGGAGCTTGATGTCGAATATTGCATCTATCAATTTGTTCTATCTATCTATCTATCTATCTATCTATCTATCTATCTATCTATCTATCTATCTATCTATCTATCTCATTATCTATCTATCTATCTGTCTGTCTGTCTGTCTGTCTGTCTATCTATCTATCTATCTATCTATCTAGAGGCTTTGGCACAGACATGCCTTCACTGTGAGCCACGGGTCTCATGGTGGACGGTAAATCCGGGTATACAATGGCGTGCTTTGTCTTGGAGCTAAAGCTCACAATATTTGTCAGGCAAAAGTAGCAGTTTGTGCAGGGGTCTTTTGGTTCCCACCATATCATTGGAACTGCAGACTTCATGTGCCGAGCACTCTTTGGCCAACCTGTGAGGAGTTTGTGGCAGGTGCTGCAGCAAATATGAGGAGCCCAGTACTTGTCTTGATCATAGCACTGATTCAAGAGTGGAGCCAAATGGGCATCTTTGACATTTAAATTCACCACAGATGTAGCAAAACGAATCCGGGGAGGTAACACAGCTTCTAGGCATGGGTCAGCCTGGCAGAGAAGCACAGTGCAGTGCCTGATGGCAACTCATGTATCAAGAATGGCAGTTGGTGCATCTGCTTTAAAGCTCAACCCTGATGGTATGGATCAATTAACACAGGGATTTCAAGATTAACCCTTGCACTGAAAGACTCACTTGCCCCACCCACCAGGAGCTGCCAATAAAATCCCCAGTGAACACTATATTAACAGATAGCATAGTCACTCTTGAAGTGTGCATGGCTTCAAAACTATGCGTGATAGGAAGAATATGTGAACATTGTTGAAGTCAGCACAGAAAACACACCAATAAAAAAGTACGAGGAGCGCTGTGACAAAATTATTGTCGACCAGTGTTATTATTGTACACCTTACAAATGCCTCTCTTTCTACCTTCTCCCATAATTCTTTGCAGCATTAAAAAACTATTTGAGTTGAGCTGATTAAAAGCAGCTCTGATCCTCTCTACTCACTTTACGCCCTTCTCAAGCAAGTCCTCGGTGACTCAGAATCATGCCACAGAAACAATGCGCCAACTAAATCACACATGAATGAGTTGTAATAATTGAGTCTAGGAGTTCAAGTATGAGACAGGAGCTGCTTCTTCCGGGCTGCTTAATAAGCTGTGTTCATGCTGGGTGTGTTCTGAAACCAAGGGATTTAAAAGAGAAGCAAGTCGTTCACTAACCAAATGTCTTAAGTGATTATACAATACAGCGATTACCATGTAGAAACACCGCCTAATCCCTGCATTCTAAATATGACTTTGTATAATTGTAAGAAGTTCATGAGGGTCTTGGTGCAGTCCAACAGGGAGTCCTAAAGTTTATTTGTTTATAAATCACACTTTTTAAGCAACGAACATTCCAATTGTACTTGGTAATGCCCTCTAATCAGACGTCTTTGCCTATACTTATACTTAACTATAGTCAACCATGTTTTTAGTATCCCTGTAGAAAACGCATGTCATGTTCATTTTTGTCCTGTTTGACTCTTAACTGTTTGGGTCTCCTGTTAATCCCGGCAGGAGATTGGGAATGACAGGAAGCCCATACAGCCAATCAGTTGCAAGGGCTTCCTATCAGTCTTGCCAGCATCAATCTCTTCAGCCAGGATTATCTGTCCCAGCAGGAGAGGTGAGTGGCACCAATATCAGTACCTTTCCTTAGTGGGAAATCATCCCATTTATCGTCCGCCTCCCACTGATATGTGTAGTGTGTATGGCGGGGGGATATTAAAACAGTGCTCAAAGTTTGAAAGTTCTCCCCTCACACATGTGGACCATTTCCAAAATTTTGGCACCTTGCAAAATGACTGATTAGCATGCATTATGACTTATAAAGATGAATAAAAAATGACACACGTAACAGATGGTAGGTCTGACTTCACCTATGGGCATTCCCTCCTTATGTTAAAATATACAGTGTTGGAGTCTCTGTCTATTGACACACACCCAGAAACCCGTATCGCTGGAAATTTCTTGTACTTGAGTCAGTAAACTATTGGACATTCAATAGTTACAATGTGAGCGCAATGCCAGGAAGTTTAGCCCAACGTTGCCGTACTATCAGGAATCCAATCACAAAAATATCTGAATGGTGGAGGAAGAGGAAGAAGTTGAAGAAGAGGAAGAAGTAGAAGGAGAGGAAGAAGTAGAAGAAGAGGAAGAAGTAGAGGAAGAGGAAGAAGTAGAGGAAGAGGAAGAAGTAGAAGAAGAGGAAGAAGTAGAAGAGGAAGAAGTAGAGGAAGAGGAAGAAGAAGAGTAAAAAGTAAAGGAAGAGGAAAAATAATTAGATGAGAAAGAAAAAGACAAAGAAGAGGAAGAAGAAATTTCATTGAAAACAATGTTATTTTTGTGTTTAACCTGCAGAATATTTGTGCAATACTGTGTATTGTCAGCATTGCACATCAACCAATGCAATATTTTATATGATCCATGTAATGAGAGTACAAGTCTTGATCGGTTGCTACCTCTGCTCCTCTGCAGTAAGGTCACCCCATTATCTGTTACTCAGAAACATAGCTCGGGTGACTGAAGTACAGAATGTTCTGTGAAATGTAAAGGAGAAGCACAGCCTGACAACGACTGATAAGGCTCTTCTATGCTTCAAAAAACAACATTATGGCACCAGCTGTAAAACACATGTAAAGAGACTTCAAAACTTGGCATGTCGAATATAGTAATAAAAAATCCCCACCAGACGGCTGAAGTGTGGCACTCCAGAAATCACAAGGGTCTTTGTGTCTGATTGTGACGTTAACGCTTTTGCAGCTTGCCTTCAGTGTAGGAGAAAAAAATAGGCGGTGACAATAAAGACAAAATAATGACTTTGTTTATTTTCTGCCGCCTGCCAATGATATTTGAGACGAGTGAATAGAAACTATGACAAAATGAATTTTCATCAGAGCGTTAGATTTATTTATATTTATTTCTTTTGTATACTCGCTTAATTTTTTTGTCTTGTTATGCACATTGGTGTTAGCAGGGCCACCAAGAGGAATTCTGGGCTCCAGTATAGCAATTATTTCCCCCCTCCCAATACAGATACTTTTGCGCCACCAAAAGGGGTGTGTTCAAACCCATTGGGGGCTTGGGCTGTGGCTCCTTGGGGGCATGCCAAGCAGGTTTAAAGAGCTAGACATCTATAAAATAAAACCTGCATTGCATACACAATTGGAAGAGATGTGCAATGCCCATTCATCGGAGTGTAACATATCTCCCAGCACCCTGGACAAAAGTCATGTATATATTAAATAATAGTTCAATAACATTCTTTCATTGTAAATCACTGTGTAATAGGCTGCAGTCTAAATTAAGGCTAGAGATAATGGGGTAGATCCAGAACTCCGCTTGCAATTTGTTTACTAGCGTAGCGTATTTACGCGTGCGTACCTTCTATACACTCCCCTAGGCACACCCCTTGAATGTACGTAATTTGACCAATTTCCGCTTTCCAAACCCTACCTTAACTTTTGGCCGAGTAACCGATGTCATCCGCACACATACGAATGGGCAACACGGATATACGCAGCTAAGCACGCCCATACTGTACAATTTAAATGAAAACCCTGCCTACATTGCGTATTTTAGACATACTTTTGGTACACGTAAAATTGGCACGCCCACATGTATGAAATTACGCAGCCTAAATTCACACAAAAGCGTTGTTCAGGATCTGGGCCAATGTATTGATTTTATTGAAACAGCAAAAAACCAAAGGGAAACATAAACAACCATCCTTTTACTGACTTTACCCCTCTTGTATGTCTTCAGCCATCCTTTTACCCCTCTTGTATGTCTTCAGCCATCCTTTCATCCCCTTGTATGTCTTCAAGCAAAAGTTTACAGCAATTCTTTCTCTCCAGTCCCTGAACATTCCTTATTGGTCCTTTACCTTGGCTTTACTGGTGTCCCAGTCCCTGTCTCTATGCTATAGCTGCACTCCTGGGCAGCAGCTTTTAATTAAGTTAAGCCAAGAAATGCCTCTTGACCTAGGCCACCCAGCATGCCCAGGCCCAGGTCATTTGTATCCTCCTCCCCTACCCTCTTGGTGACCTTGGGTGTGGGCAGCTCAATGCATTAGGGTGTGCGTGGGAAAAGAGGGGTAATCTGAGTTGAGCATTGGCCATAGGCCATACAGATATTTTTCATGAATTGACTTAGATGCTTTCTGTATTGGGTGGTAGTGACTATGATGCTCTCTATATTGGGTGGTGGTGACTAGGATGCTCTCTATATTGGGCGGTGGTGACTAGGATGCTCTCTGTATTGGGTGGTAGTGACTATGATGCTCTCTATATTGGGTGGTGGTGACTAGGATGCTCTCTATATTGGGTGGTGGTGACTAGGATGCTCTCTGTATTGGGTGGTGGTGACTAGGGTGCTTTCTCTATTGGGTGGAGGTGACTAGAATGCATTCTATATTTGGTGGGGCTCACTATGTATTGGTGATTACTCCTTAGGATGCTCATAGTACTGGGAATTGATCACTAGGATGCTCTCTGTATTGGGGAGTTGTCTCTAGACTGCTCTCTGTATTGAGCGGTGGTGACTAAGATGCTCTCAGTATTAATTGAGGGTTATTATCATGGTCTCTGTATTGATGTGTGGTCATTGGGACTCTCTCTGTATTGGGTGGTGGTGACTAATATGCTCTCAGGTTGGGGTCATTAGGATGTACTTGTATTAGTGTATGGTTGCTAGGATGCTCTCTGTATTGGTGCAAGGTCACTAGGATGCCTTCTGTATTGGATGGTGGTGATTAGGAGGCTCTTAGCATTGGGTAAGTAAGTTGGTCTCCGCATTGGGAAGTAGTCTTAAGGATGCTCTGTCTAATAGGTGGTCACAAGAAAACTGTCATTTACAAGTGATGGTCACTTGGAAGCTTTTATGTTATGGTAGGTGGTCATTAGGATACTCTCTCTATTAGCAAATGTGCACTAGAATGCTCTCTGAACTGGATGGAAACTTTTTCTATTGGACGAAAGTTACTAGGAAGCTCTGTGTATTGATGAGTGATCAGCAGACTGCTCTCTGTGCAGGATGGTGCTCATTTATAAAAACCTGTTAATAAATAAATAAATAATTATAATGCTACCTGTATTGTATGGTGTCTCTGGAATACTGTTACATACAAGTCTGTAGTTTTTTTTTATATACCATTGTATAGTATTATATTGTATTGCATTGTATTATATTGTATTGTAGCTCTTTAGCATAACACTTTTCTAGTATGTAATTGGCTATAGCCTAACCTATGCTGCTCTCTTTAAGGTTTCTTTATTCTGTTGCAGCTGCACTAGTAGAACATCAGATATTATGGAGAGCAGAGCCTCGCTATCTTTACGGCCAGATTTACTAAGCTGCGGGAATGGAAAAGTGGAGATGTTGACCTTAGCAACCAATCAGATTCTAGCTGACATTTTCTATTATGTCATAAGAAAGTGAGAGCTAGAATCTGATTGGTTGCTATGGGTAACATCTCCAATTTTCCTTTCTCGCAGCTTAGTAAATCTGGCCCTTACTGTTGGTCCTGTCTATAGTAGATCGTTCCTACAAATCATCACCTACAGAAGTGTTTCCAGGACCACTTTAAGTTCCTAATTTGCCCCTGCTTCTACATTTCACTCTCGTTGCCCTCCTAGTGTCCCTCTGAAGCCTCATCTCTCTCGCCTGAGGTTGTAACTTGCAGTGCATCAGAATGACCACAGTACTCAAACGAGTCTCTGGTGGCTCATGGTAGCAACATTCAGAAATAATTCCGGACACTTGAAATATGTTTTCTGTCTGGAACTCTCTATTAAAACCTCAAAACAACCATTCAACAAAACATGAATAATCCCCATGTACTCACAAAGGACCCGATTCACAGAATGTTTAAACTGTGCATGCGTAGTACCTTTCGTTCTTATCTCCTTCTTAACTGAGAATTCAGTCCAGAGTGTTCAACAGCGGCCTCTAGGGGCAGGTAATAGAAATGTCTACAGTTGGAAACAGTCCATAACTGGCCCCTAGAGGCTAAACCAGGTATAGCAGTCCAGGGTGTAACAATTACAACCCACCATCAGAAAGGCTTATAGGATGCATAGGTTCAATAGGCACAGTGGTCTGAACTCCTATGTCACTCCCCTCTCACCTGCGGACTTTGGTCTCCCATGCTGATTAGCGCCCCGTACAACTGCTGTCAAATTTAAATGGTTCCCCACCTTCCCCCCGCCTTGATCTCCTAGCGTACAGAATTTACATGAGATCCGCGATGTAACATTTGGCGCGTGCATGCACAGATGTTACGTTTAGGCTTACTTACACAATAGGCTAACGTACGGAAGTCTGGATCCGGTCCATAGCGTGCAATCTAGAACCGTTCGTATTGCGTTAGTAACGCATTTGCAATCGGCTGTTTGGCATCATTCTGGATCGGGTCCAATGCCCTTTGATAATTCCTCATCATACCCCTTTATTCCAACCTTCTAATTATATTTCCCCCTTAAAACCAAAGGTTGGCAGCTTTGTTTGGGCAGTGATTGTGTGTTATAGTAACCTGACTGGAGAATACAGATACATTCCGCATGAAGCTTTGTTTGTTGCATTTTGCAGCGAGCGTCTCCCAGCGCCTGCCTGCTCCTATCAATTACCGCGTTCTCAGCTCTCCTTTGTGTGCTCACGCTGCAGGAGGCAGGAGAAGAACACATATTTATTCCACGATGTGAAGGCAATTCTATGCAAGGAATAATGGAAATCATTGTATCATTAGTTCTGTCGCTGATTGTCCTGCGATGGTCATTACGTGAGATGATTTCAAGGCAAACCTCTCCGGAATGATTACCGGGATCTCCAATGACCCGGCTCCCACCTCTTTCCGAATAAAATCAATGTGGCCTCAACATCATGTTTATTTCATGTCGCACAGACGTGAGGCTTCTGTCATTTCCCTCCAGGTGCCTCCCCAGATAAGTCTCCCGGACTGTGCGTGGAATGGACTGTCAATTCACCTTGCTGTCAGTTTACACACACACACACACACACACACTGCTAAGTTATGAACCCGTGGAGATGCAATACAGACATCTCTGCACACATGAGCAGAGGTCATTCAGAGCACAAATCTCATCAACAGGAGTATTTTACAAGCCGAAATAGCAATGGACTAGGTGACCATTTGTAGAAGAGGATCTAGAAAATTGTGACCCACTGGACAAATGTGTGGTTTCCCCTAAATTTAGGGATTAGGATTAATAATATAATATCATATAATAATGTCCTAGACGTCCCTTACAATTTATGGTCCAAAATGTTCACCCTGTTACCAGGGGGAGTGGACACATCTGGGTCCCACAGCAAGAACACCAGCAGATGTCTGAGTTGCGGCAGGGGTTATAGCCCTCTCCTGCCCTTGTGCATTGTGGCGCAATGTCAGCTACTCTGCAGTCACATGCTCTGTGCTACTGTCAGGTGCAACACAGTGCAGAAGGCAGCACTCAGGCCTTATTTATGGAGTGTTGAGCGTTGTCTTAAGCTGCCAGTCTCTGACCACTTGCTTAGAGTCCTATGAGTGCAGGGTGGGGAGTGGCTGCTATGCGGTAAATCCCCCCCTCCCCTCCATCTACTCCAGGCCCACAGCAGCCAAACCTCCTGGACACACAGGGGCTAATACAGAGGTAGGGAAGGATTGGGGGGCAGTTAGATCTCGGGAGGGAAGAGATAGATTCTGGTATGGGGGCGGGACTTAATGATGCCACTTATGCAAACCGTTTCATTAAGCCCCACTCCATGTTCATTAATACTGCAATTCATAGTGTTCCAGGGGCGATCGGGGCTTGATGACGGAAATCACGTCATCCCTAGTAACCTACTATAATGAGAGGCAGGGAGGCCTCTCAAGCGAGAGATTTGTCTGCTTTCCCAGGCTACTGGATATAATGGGAGAGTCGGCAATCCTGGGGGGGAGGGAGGTAGCCAATGTACAGTAATGGCGTGCATCAAAGCATTTGCACCTGACCCAGGTCATGTCCAGGGGGCTGACCTTCCGCGACCATTTTCTTACCCTTGCTTTAGGATGTAACACTGCGGACGCATTACAATGGGTCAGAAATCGCTGGCGATGTATTGTGCCTGTCTTACATCATTGCTACACAAAGTAAGAAAAAATTATTATTTTTAACACTTTGTAATTACTTATACAACTGAAACTAACGTTATCTGGGGGTTTTGTGAGTGTGCTTTATATTTGATGCAAAAATCATTATTCCCAATTACCATTTACTTATAAAAAAGAAAGCAAGAGAGATCATTAAAGTTTGGATATTTGGGTCCGAATTCACAGTTATGTAATTTTCGTCTTCCATACGTTGCTTTAAGAATTGAGCTTCTATGCATACGTAGTAGCTTATTTACACTATCTACGTACAATTTCTGTACGGTCTTTAGAGTGCCCTTACGGAATCTACGTAAAAAAATGTACGTAGCCAGACCTTGATTATTAAAATAACTCTGGCCGTTTTACGTCTTGACGTTGGCCCGGAAGAAAGCTCTCCTGTCACTGCCCTCTCTTGCGCAGAGATCTGAAATCTTACCTTAACTTATCTTCACGGATCTGTGATCGCTAAGAACGCAGATTCACGTGGAACTACTTACACAAGTTCCCTAATGTTCTTAAATCCGTATCAAGCCCATAGACGTATCTATAATGGGTGCAGGGCGTGCAGTGCACACAGACCCCTCAGAACAGAATAGATATAGATGCCGAATGAGCCCCCCCTTCCACTGCGTTAGGACTGTCCCTTTTCACAGGCCGAAAAAGCGGCGGGGCCGAACTGTGCTGTTAGCCCTGCCTCTTTTTCGGCCTGCGAATAGGGACAGTCCTGTTTCAGGTAAGGGGGATAGCCCCACGTACAAATCCTGCACAAGGGCCCCCTCACTTCTTAAAACGCCTCTGATCAAGCCTAACAGGTTTGTTTGTTTATTTTATTTCATTTTATTCTTTTTTTTTACTATGGATTTAAAACCTTTCCGATATACCCATAGAGAATCCCTTGCTAAACAGCAAAGGCTTGGATAAGATGGCGACTGGAGGGCTCTCTCTTCAGCAGTCAAAGTCAATAGCGCAGAGCATATTTTTTTATCACCGTTATATGAATGTCCGAATAAATGAGGGTAAAATGAGACACCCGCCATTATTTACATAAATCACTTGATGTGTGTTGAATTGAAACTACTGCCGGTCCCTTTGTTCTAAAGCTCTGCTTCTGTTGTTGATGCTTCGAGTGCGAGTGTTAAAACTCAGGCACGTCGTACTTGTGAATACCAATGAAATGGTTTCCATGGTGACGCCACCTCATCGACGATCACAGAACTTTTTCCTTAACTCCGTTTTATTTATTTTGAAATCATTTTGGGAGTCACGTGTACAGAAACAGGAGGTTCAGTATGCCTCCGGCATTAAAATCACACGAAAATGCCAAGCGGAGGGCGGATGTGTATGTTCTTGTATGTGATTTGGGGTTTTATATTTATTATTTATTATTTTTGTTTTAAAGAAAAAAATGTGAAAAGCAGTGGGCATGCAGATAGTTTTCTAGGCTGTAACTTTGGGCCTGATCCAGACCTACGCTCGCAAGCGATCGTACGCTGGTCGTAAGCGTAAATTCGGCAGAAAAAACACACTGCGCATGTGCAGAGTGACAACTTCCGGTCGCACCAAAGAGCTTTTCGTAGCGGCGATTCAGGTGTCCGAAGTGTTTGCGTATTTTTCGACGACGGGGCGTGTTTTTATTACGAAGTTAGTACGGACGCTGGAGTTAGGGAATGTAGGCGGGGAGAGCCATTTAAATTGTACAGTATGGGTGTGCTTAGCCCGGTACGATCAGCGTGTCGCTACAAAAATTCGTACCGACGCCGGGAAAAGTTAAGGTAGGGTTCAGCCGGCGTACAGAGGTAAAGGTAAGAGGAGTGTCATGGGAGTGAAAGTTTTTACGCTGAAGCGGTAATACGCTCCGCTCTCATGCGTAGGTCTGGATCAGGCCCTATGTGTCAGCACATACATAAAAAGGAGGGTTAGGTCACAATATA
>WWET01001087.1:90108-106823 GCA_011038615.1 Limnodynastes dumerilii | reverse complement strand
TGACTGTTATTCCTGAAGCTGCCATAAAGCCCGCACAAGAGAGGGAAATGACAAGGGGCGTGCACACCCCTCTCTATGTCGGACGGACAGACCCCCGCACGTGTGGGGGTCTGGATCTGGTCCTATATTGTTTTATTTTCTGAAAAACAACAATAGATTGCTAGGATAAAGCTTCGTTATGGTGTAAAAATCTGCTTCTGTCATTCAAGCACCAATGGATTTCTTATTTATACTTCAGGTGGAATATACCAGTTGTTCTCCTTTAGATTTTAATGTAAAATACATGTTAATGTATCAGTTACGCTCCACTCAGAAACTACAATGTACCATTTTCAAGAGGACGTACAGGCAGTGTGACAATCTCTTGATTACATTTCAATAAAAATAAGAAGACAGACACGTCTCTTCATAGCAATGACAACAATGCTTTCAATATTGTGCTGGCTGCAAAACTAAAATGAATTCTTTGCAACAAGACACCGTGAAATCGTTTTCCATTTTTTAGGATAGTTGCGGTGCTTTTTTTTTTTTTTTTCTAGTTTGTTTGTTTTGAAACACAAGTTGGGATCTATCATTAAAGAGAAAGTAAAATTGCTGTATAATGTTGTCGTCCTGAGTGTTCTTGTCTGAATGGGAGGCTTTCACCCCACTAAGAGGCCTTGAGCAGATCACTACAAGCAGAAATCCTTTGACTGACATTATCTTCTCCTCTGCAGAAACCAATTTCTGTAAGAACTCTGCAATTTGAAAGTTAAAGATATAACGTGCGGCCGGGGAATTATTCTCCCTCCACAAATTGCAGGGTTGTCATTGAAAGGGGTCTAATATTTCTGCAAGGTTTGATCCTACCAGCACTTTTATTCATTACAGCTGAAGTGTCTGACAACACATAACAATGTGTTTGTTTACTTTAAGTAACTGCTCTGCAAAGTCTGTGATACAAGGTGCGGAGAATGCACAGTCAACACGGTGCCGGGATTATGCCACTAACAGCTATCCAGCCCACTGCAGAGAATAATATGCGCACGTTTTTATCGTACTTGTACATAGAAAATTGTATAGATGAATATAAATATTATTCTAACAGAGAAAAAGGCTTTTATAAATGCCCTAAAAATTCTTGTGATTATTCAGATTTTTTTTCATGTAATTCTTAGTATGTTATCAGCTGCCACTAACCAGTAACTGAATATACATTCTAGGTAGGGTTGCCGAGACTCCCGATATTTGGGGAGTTCTCCCGGTATCCCGGGAGAGCCGGCAAATCTCCCGCTAGCCCCACCAGTAGTGCATAACTACTGTAATCCCTAGTGTTACTAGGGATGTGCAGGGCTTGATGACATCATCAAGCCCCACACATCCCTAGTAACGCTAGGGATTACAGGAGTGAGTGACAGGGGCGGGGCTTAAGGACACACTTTGCATAAATTGCGTCATTAAGCCCCGCCCCCTTGCGGAAATCTATGGCTTCCCTCCGGGTTCTCCTGGAAGGAAGCTTTAAAAAGTCGGCAACCCTGATTCTGGGCCGGATTCACACTTAAAAAGCTTCGTCTTCTTAAGTGCGGTGAAATAAGAAATGAGCTACTATACATGTGTCGTATCTCATTTACGCAATCTATGTACCATTTAGATTGGGGCAGGAGTTAGGGGCAGGACGAATGAACTGTGAATCAGGGCCCCTATCTGTAAAATAAAATGCAGAAACATTTGTTACACACATCTGCAAATATATGATAAGGCGCCAGCCACTATCAAGGCCTTTCTGCTGTAGTGGTCACTCTAACAGTAAGCATCGATTAATGGTAACCGGAGCAGATGAATGGATTACCTTGAAAAAGATCACAGTGTTGATTGAAACGCGTTGGTTAGGACCCTGATAGCATGTGCTGAGTCGTCTCTGCAGCCCGAGGTAATGTGTTTCCCCCTCCCTCCCTACAAGTGTGTTACATAAGGGGGCCCACTAGGAGTGTGAGGAGAGTTCTAAACATCTTAGGGGAAACGGAGCAATTGAGGGTCTGGATGCGAACTGCTCACCTGAACATAAGAGGGAAGGGAAAGAAGACAACTGTGTTTATTTGAATCTTTTTTAATATAGATTTTTTAACATTTTAAATAAAGTTTATTGTACAAGGACCATGTGCATGGATCACTGCTGGAAGGAAAGAAATTGTTGATAGGCGCGATCCCAAGGGGATTTACTGTAAGTAGAACTTTTTATAGTGCGTGATCCATTTAAGGTGGACTACCACGCAAGGAGGAGTGTGTCCCTTTCTTTTTTCCCAGGGGATGCCAGGTTGGAGATCTGCGAGACAGGAATAAAGATTTGAGTTGTGAAGTCTGGTCACAAGAAACTATAAGTGTAAGTAGGAGTAATTGTGATATACTTACCTGGAGAAGCGGACTGCACAATCCCCTCCTTGTTTTGTTTGTGTCTTGTACCACTCCGGGAGGTGCCAGGTGTCAGGAGTAAGGTGATCAAGGATTTGGGACGTCGTCAAGGGAAACCTGGAACCTGCAGACAGGAGAGGAGAAAACAATGTGCCTACGAAACAAGATGCGCAAAATGTGAGTAGGCATCTGTTTGATCATTAGGTGCATTGATATAAAAGCGGTATTGCACAAGGCGTGTTTTTTCTTCCTTCCCGGAACGAGGACTGTTGTATTGTGTACGGCACTGCGGACACCTTGTGGCATCTTATAAATAAACTATAATAATAATTACAATGATAATAATAAATTCCACTTCACTTATTCTGGATGTTTGTATGTAGACGCATCAATAGGGTTGAGTTGGGCCTTGCAAAATGTTGCCAAGCAGAGCAAGTACACAGCTGTGACAAATGACTTACTAGCACAAAACTTTTATTGGAATCAATAAAGTTTAAAAGAAAAACAATGATTATAATACTCACTCAAACCTTAATATTAATTGTCCAGTTATTCCTCCTTCTTAACCATTTTAGTGCATATTTTCTAACCATTATCCAAAAATAGGATTGTAACAGAAAATAAATTGACAATAACTTCATGTTATAGGCTTTGTTAATTTATTATCCTCTCTCCTTTGAGCAGATTATCATCGCTAAGTGAATGAAGAACAAGTTCTTCCACTTTTCTGTTGCTGCCTTCCAAAATGAGATTCTAATGAAAGGAACTTATCATTAGTTAATCAATAACACTTTCCCTTTCTTGAGAAAATAGAGGGCATTATTAGGTCAACCCAGAACTCCTACAAATGTGCTGCTCAGAGCGATATGGATTAATTCCGTTCATTTCCCTACAGACCACACGCTGCTTCATTGCAGTCACAAATGCATAGGCCTGGCCTTATAATATAATAATGTATGTATACATTTATTTTTATGTTGCCCAGAAATGTACACAATGCCTTAGAGGATGGACACATTGGAGCTTGTGCTAAGAATAGACATTATAATAAGATAGGAACAAGGTCCCAGCCTTGAACAGATTACTGTATGAATGGCCTGGAGTACAACAGAATCCTCTCGTGGTCTTTGCATTGGATACATCTATGTTTTGTATCCCATGGCAACAAATATAGTATAATTACATCTTTCTTTTATAAATGCATTGCTGGAATGCCCAGAAGGTTGCTGTTATATATTAACATACTATATGTTATATAACTAATAGACTAAGTAAAAGTTGCACATGGGTGATACGAAAGTGTTTTCGAAAAGATGGTTAGAGAGGCTTAGATACAGTTGTGTCCAGTTAAACCTTTCCCAAAATAGGAAAAAGTATGCCACACATGGCTTGAAATTGCATTCTTTGTGGGCCCATCTGTTGGGGAAAGTTGAATGGGGCTTCAGAAAGCATTAAAACTTTGCTTACTTACCATTTTGCAGGTACTGAAACAGAGCGTATGACTCATCCTGTGAATTGAATGAGTGATCTCAGCTCCATTGTCTGATCTGTGCAGGAAGCCAACAGCTGCTAAATGGTAAGTAAACACAGTTTTAAGGGTTTATTAATGGGCTGCAATCTACATAACAAAATGATATGTAGATTATTTAAAATAGTTACTACACATGCGTAGAAGCTACTATGGGGAAATTAAGGACATATGTGCAAGACGTACGGGGGTTGTGAATCCGGGCCCTTGTCTCAACTTTGCCATATTACAGATACGTGTTGCTTTGGGGCCTGGAAAAATTGATAACAGTAGGACAATAACATAGACAATGGATTTCAAGAGTCAAATAGATAGCCAAGCATTGGATGTGATCAAGATTCAAAGAGATAGTACTTAAATAATAAATAGCCAACCAATGCAAATAAACATTTATTTATGGTTAATTTTTCCTCCCAGTTTATACAATTTAAAAAGTTTTTGTAAACAACTTGTAATTGCTATATACATATTATTATAGGCTTACTTAAATGTTTAATATTATTACTAAGACCCAACAGATTGTATAAGGTCTGTGATAGCAATATGATGAATAATTATGGAAGAAATGATTCTCATATTTCAATATGCCGAGCAGTGAGTATTTTTTATTTTTAATTGCAAATATAAATCATGCTGTGTAACAACTTATGGCTTCACCCTGTGGCTACATTGTAGTAATGTTAAGGAAGGTTTAGGGTAATCTTTCCCAATCCAGTAACTACACTGCACAAATTCCATTTGGAGTAATTAATTGGCACCTGGGAAACCTTTATAAAGCAGCTATAGACCATAAGGATACAACTATCCGTTTTGAGAAAGTCCCAGCACGGGACGAAACGCGCCAACAGGAATACCTATCATACCCACATGCAGACCCAGCTGATACACAGACGCTAATCTATTCAGACGGTCTTCGGTTCGTGGCTAGTTTTGAACGGCGGGTGGCCTCCGCTCCGTTCCATCGATTCATCTACCCACGGAGGAACTTCTTTCCATCTCCCTGGACCGTCCATATACATACACGCAATGAGTACTAAAGACCACAGGTCTCACAGAAATGGTATATTGTAATTTATATCTCGGGGCTTAAGAAGAGTCAGACTCGGGGGCTCTCCCCATAAGCACATAGCATCCAGTGCTATAAGCAGTATTACTTGCGGGACATAAGTGGAGTGACTCTCTTGGGGATTTCCCCACAGGCACAATATAATCAGTGCCATACAAGTGAGAATATCTCTTTGTTTTCCCTTAAAACCATGGAGTACTTTCAATTCTTATATGTGACTGCTTTCATATACTGGCTCATCGGATGTAAAGATTACTCTACTCCACCAAGATCACCTCTTGCCCCATTATATAGAATTATATTATATTCTGTTGGACTCATATCTCTGCCCTATATATTTCATTCTGTGTATGCTATTATAGCCATATTCTCAGCTGTGCACAATTTTAAAGTTTTATGTTTTATTGTCTTTTTATGGTTTTGCATTAAACTGTTGATTTTACCACTGCTCGGTAAATCTTTTCAATACTGGTGAATATAACACGATAATTCTTAACCATTTTTAGTCATATTTGGGCATAGCGCTGTGGTTTGTTTTTCTTGTTTTCTCAGCTTTTTGGGAGAGTGGGTAAGACTCTCACCACCAACAGCAGCTTACATTATTACATTAATATTAATACCAACCTAGGTGACGTGTTCACCTTTTTGTACAACCAATGCAAATAAGCAAAGGTTCAGAAAGACAGACAACCAATGGAGGGATCAACAGCTAGAGGTATAGTCAACCAAAGCCAAGGGCCTGGAATAATTGACAACAGTAGGACAATAACAAAGACAATTAATATCAAGAGTCAAAGCAATGAATAGATTCAAGATTCGGAAAGGCAGCCAACCAATGGCAAGGGTCAACAACCAGGAAGCTTGTCAACCAATGAACGAGACTAAGATCCAAAGAGATAGAATTGGATCAAGAAGTCAACCAATAAATAGATCCAAAAACAGAGCCAACCAATGAATGGGATCAAGGGCCATAAATAGATTCCAATAATGACTGTGAACAGAGAAATAGTCGACCGACGAATAGAATCAAGAACTTTAGATATAGTCATACAATGCATGGCATTGATGGCTAAAGAGAAAACTAGTTTGTGACCAGTTTAATAGGTTTGCTACAAAATCCCCTTCCTTTGGTATGGATGCAGGTTATCACAGACTAAATCAAACACTCTTCTGTATATTCTTCATTTTCTACGAGCAGTCTGATATCAACGGTTTAAATGGCATATTATGGAAAGGTACATAATGCAGCAAAATTTTCTTGAGAAGAAAATTAGGAAAATTGAAATTTCAGGCTGAACTGATGATTTGCTTTTGCAAATATACACCTGCTTAAATATTTATAGACACTTAAATTCATATAGCAACACAAGTTATCTAGAATCTGCGTGGTGACAATTTGGCCCCCAAGACAAATAAATTATGCAAAGAATTAGTAAAATTTACAATTGATATAAACCAATCATGAAAATGACGGCAATGCAGCGAAATATAACAAAAATGTGACACCTAGTCAATTAAATGTGGCATGTGTTACATTTTCCAAGGAGAGGTGATTTCACCCTAGAAAAGCTGTATAGAATTCTAAAACTACAGTCATTAGTGAGTTTGCCGAAATAGCTTTAAAATATTCATATTCAAGTTTATTATGAATATTAACTAACGCTGCTTTATATTAGTGAAAATCTTAGTTCGTGCCATGGAAAAGATGAGATACAGAACTTGAAAAATATGTTATGATGGTGGCATCATCTGCGCACAGATTGGATACATAGGGCCTGATACTGCTTTGCATGCAAAACCCAACTTGGGCTTTCTGCTTGCAGAAGTCACGTTCTGGCACTGAGCATGCAAGATGTTACGCAACGGAACTCCTAGATCACTCCAGATCTGCCTGGAGCCCGGTCTCACCTACAGGAGGTGCCTTGACACTGGGCAGGTGAGTTTAACCCAATTTAGCTATATTGGGCCTGATCCAGACCTACGCTCGAGTGTGTATGGTTATAAGTGTAAAAACGGCCATTTGCGCATACTCGGGGCAGACGTTACGCTCATGTTACGCTACGAAATTCTGAGCGTGTAGGCCTTGAGTGTACCAGCTTCGTAACAACGCTCGAGGGGGCGTGCCTGCCATACGAAACCCGTAAATATGCACCGAGGGCGGGGTGAGGCATTTAAATTGTACAGTATGGGCGTGCTAAGCGTCGTAACTACGCAATGAGCTTACGGACGCCCGCGGTTACAAACAGAAATGTTAGGGTGGGGTTTGCTGGGTGTAAGAAGGCAAAACTAAGTACGACCAAGGGGAGTGCCGAGGGAAGTGCATCGTAGGCACGCTGGCGTAAATATGCTACGCACATGAGCGTTTCGAGAGCATAGGTCTGAATCAGGCCCATTGTGACCTAAACCTCCTTTTTATTTATGTGCTGACACATAGTATTATATAATGTGTGTGTTTGGAGCGCCGGACCTGTCTTTTGTTCCTTGCTAAAGAACTAACAGCCCCAGGACATTGGAAGAAGCCGGTGAGAGGTGGTGAGTGGACTCCGGTCTTAGCAGACAGTAACACGGTGGATGGATGGTAGTTAGCTGAGAGCTAAGTCTGCTGTTACTAGGCAGCAGCAAACCAGCAGAATATAAAGCAATCAGGAGAAGACTGCGGAAAACAGGAATGGAAAACAGGGACATGAACTGTGATAATTATATTAGGCCAGTCCTCGGGATAGCTTTCTCCAATACAGACAGATGATAATGATACATTTTTATGCAATCCCCAAGTCTGTAAAAGAAGTGAATGTATGAATTACAGTCACAAACTGTAATTTACAATCAGCAATTTATCAAAAATGCAATGGGCTGGATCCAGACTTAAGTAAGTGCTTGAAATGAGTTACTCCTGGGCTAAACCATGTTGATTGCAGGGGGGAGTCATATTTCATCTGTTGCAAACAGTATTAGAGTTGAGAGGTGATGTTTCCTATCCCAAGTCTAAATAACAGTGTGATAGTAATGCTGGTCAGTATCTGTGTGCATTAAGCAATTCAAAGATATATCCCTACATGCAAAGAATACAATTAACTTGACTCCCCCTGCAATCAACATGGTTTAGCCCAGGAGTAACTAATTTCAAACACTTACTTAAGTCTGTATCCAGCCCAATGTCACATAATAGTATACAGTATATATTAAAAAATATCTGTTTAAGAAATGGAATAAAGACCTTTATTATGGGGCATATTTACTGTTCCCCCTATAATAAATCCCTTTTCTTATATGCTGAAATTATCCATTATAATAGGGTTCTGTATACCCCATAATAAAAGTTGTCCTTTACCCCAGCCCCCACCCTCACCCGTTAACATTAATTAACATTTTTGCTTTTATATTTCCCTCCACAATATAAGCTTTACCTGGTTTATGTGACTAAATGCACTCTCTGCAGTTTCAGAAACAGGTTCCCAGCAGCGCTGATGTCAACATCACACTCTTGGAGGCTACTCTTCCAGCAGCTTACAGGAAGTGCATGCAGCCATAATCACAGACATTGCCTGGCCTGCTGCTACAGCGCATTATTAGTGACAGCCCATCAGGCAAGGTCAATGGCAGTGCTGCCAAGCTGGGTGCTCATGAAGTTCTAAAGGCCCCACCACTGCAATGGGTCTTAACCCAGCGCTTCTGACAGCTATAGACCAGACACCCTATGTTGCACTTTAACTTATTGCCCTATATAAATATATTTTGCGGTAGAAGGAAAATGTTATGGCATTAAATATCCTCGCTTTAATAGATCTGTTGTTTTGTGGTTAGCCTGAAATGTCACATTTTTTTAAAATCCTCTAACCCAATAAAAAGATTAGATGTAGATGTTCCACATATAAAAGCTGGTTAATTTATTAATGCTGAAACAGAACAATTATGTGCCTTAGTGATTTTTTAAAATTTTCTTGCAAGCAGAGCCGCTGAGGAATGTGACCCGTATTGATTAGCATTAGAAGGGAAATTAACATCGAATTCATTTTCTCAAATGCCACAAATAAAATGTCAGATCGCAAACAGTTTCAATTGAACACAATCCAATACTCTGCTGGAATAATAGGCATGTTTAGTAAGCTATTACTTGGTAACGATGTTAAGTGCATTTATTTCAAGGATATGTTGGGCTGTTATGAGTATTTTCAATTGCATGACAGTGCACTATTTTAGGCCAATGCAAATGTGTCAAATGCTTTGCTCTACAGAAGTGACTATTCTGAGATCGGGTTTAGTATATGTAGAATCTGATACCAACGGAGATGTACACCCACTTGCATAAATACCATGGGAACACGGGGGCAGCTGTTATGGGGCCCAGAGGGGGATAAGGTCACATTTATACTTACCAGTCCAACAGACGGGAGCCTGACACCGCTGGATCAGAGGACGCCAGATCAACAATGACTATGAACCCTCTATGCTTTGTTCGAACGTGATGCCTTATCGACATTGGCGCTTGGCGAGGACGCCTGCTGGACTTGATTCGACATGGAAGGGTGAGTATTATTCTAAATTATATTTTTAATTTTAGGGATAGGATGCTGTTAGGGTACGGTTATGGTTAGGGACAGGATGCTGTTAGGGTATGGTTATGGTTAGGGATAGGATGCTGTTAGGGTACGGTTATGGTTAGGGACAGGATGCTGTTGGGGAAGGATAAGATTAGGGTAGCATTAGGGATAGGATGTAAGGGGATGGTTAGGGTTAGGGCAGGGTTAGGGATAGGTTGCCGTTAGGGGGCGGATAATGTTAGGGTAGAGTTAGGGATAGGATGCTGTTAGGAGGCAGATAAGGTTAGAGTAGCGTTAGGGATAGCATGCTGTTAGAGGACGATTAGGGTTAGGGTACGGTTAGGGTTAGGGATAGGATGCTGTTAGAGGACAGTTAAGGTTAGGGTACGGTTAGGGTTAGGGATAGGATGCTGTTAGGGGGGTGGATAACGTTAGGGTAGTGTTAGGGATAGAATGCTGTTAGAGGAGGGTTAGGGTAGGTTAGGTATAGGGATAGAATGCTGTTAGAGGACGGTTAGGGTTAGGGTACGGTTAGGGTTAGGAATAGGATGCTGTTAGGGGGTGGATAACGTTAGGGTAGCGTTAGGGATAGAATGCTGTTAGAGGACGGTTAGGGTACGGGTAGGGTTAGGGCTACCGTTAGGGGGGGCTAGGTTGCCGTTAGGGGGTGGATAAGGTTAGGGTAGCGTTAGGGATAGAATGCTGTTAGAGGATGGTTAAGGTTAGGGTACGGTTAGGGTTAGGGATAGGATGCTGTTAGAGGGGTGGATAACGTTAGGGTAGCGTTAGGGATAGCATGCTGTTAGCGGACGGTTAAGATTAGGGTACAGTTAGGGTTAGGGATAGGATGCTGTTAAAGGACGGTTGGGGTTAGGGTAGGTTAGGGTTAGGGATAGAAAGCTGTTAGAGGACGGTTAGGGTTAGGGTACGGTTAGGGTTAGGGATAGGATGCTGCTAGGTGGCCCATAAGGTTAGGGTAGAGTTAGGGATCGGATGCTGTTAGGATATGGTAAGGGTTAAAGATGACGGGTAAGGTTAGGGTACGGTTAGGGTTAGGGATAGGATGCTGTTAGGGGGTGGATAACGTTAGGGTAGCGTTAGGGATAGAATGCTGTTAGAGGACGGTTAGGGTTAGTGAACGGTTAGGGTTAGGGATAGGATGCTGTTAGGGGAGTGGATAACGTTAGGGTAGCGTTAGGGATAGAATGCTGTTAGAGGATGGTTAAGGTTAGGGTACGGTTAGGGTTAGGGATAGGATGCTGTTAGAGGGGTGGATAACGTTAGGGTAGCGTTAGGGATAGCATGCTGATTGAGGACGGCTAAGATTAGGGTACGGTTAGGGTTAGGGATAGGATGCTGTTAAAGGACGGTTAGGGTTAGGGTAGGTTAGGGTTAGGGATAGCATGCTGTTAGAGGACGGTTAGGGTTAGGGTTAGGGATAGGATGCTGCTAGGGGGGTGGATAACGTTAGGGTAGCGTTAGGGATAGAATGCTGTTAGAGGACGGTTAGGGTTAGGGTAGGTTAGGGTTAGGGATAGGATGCCGTTAGGCAGCCCATAAGGTTAGGGTAGAGTTAGGGATCGGATGCTGTTAGGATATGGTAAGGGTTAAAGATAGGATGCAATTAGGGGATGGTAAGAGTTAGGGATAGGATGTTGTTAGAGGGCAAGTAAGGTTAGGGTAGGCTTAGGGATAGGCTGTTGTTAGAGGTGGATAAGGTTAGGGGAGGGTTAGGAATAGGATGATGTCAGGGGACGGTTAGTGTTAGGGATAGGATGCTTATAGGAGGCGGATAGGGTTATGGTAGGGATAGGATGTTGTTAGAGGTGGATAAGGTTATGGTAGGATTAGGGCTAGGCTGTGGTAATGGAACAGTTAAGGTTAGCCTGCGGTGTGGGGATGGTTAGGGTTAGGCTTTGGTGAGGGCATGGTTAGGGTTAGGCTGTGGTGAGGGGGTAGTTAGGGATAGGCTGCAATGAGGGGGCAGTAAAGGTTAGGGTTAGTATAAGTGTTGGGGTTTGTTTGTCTGGCTATTCACTACTGACAACACTAAGGTCGGTATAATGATACTATTGAACTTAGTATAGAATAAGGCCCTGTCGAGTACATTTCTGTAGACATTCATACACTCCCGACCCAATGTTATCCAGTATATGATTTACATCTCATATACCACACCCACCCGGAAAAGAGAGGGGCCTGTGGCAGTGGTCCACCCTGCACCCATGGGACATGCTGTAAGCAGTCAGTGACTGGTAGATTAGACAGTGTTGTTTATTAACACATTGGCATCCGATCCCTCTGGCGCTATGTTCAGTGCTCCAAACACAGCACCATCGTAAGTCTGGATCAATAACAGTGATCCCATGAATGAAATTGCTATTAATGCAGTTATGTTATTATTTTTTATTTTCCTCCAAAGTGTTGTAACTTGTGAAGAGAGATAACCTATAGGGAAAAGGTGCAAACCCCTATGGACTGAGTGAACTAAGGATCCATAGGATACCTCTGGGGTCGTATCGGAACACCTGCGCATGCGTAGTAACTTTATTTACATAATTACCGTAGACTACACGCGCGGAAGCGCCTTACGGATGGACCTGTGAATCGCACTTGGGTACATACGGACGGATATGCAACACAAAAATGCGCACAGGAAAATTTAAATAAAAATGGGCGGGGCGAGGCATTTAAATGAAGGAAAGCGGACGCGACTATCATGAATCGTACGTACGGAGGACACATATGCACGGGAATGCACTCGGAAAGTTACAAGTGGTCTATGGCGGCGGAGGTCACCGACAGCACTGCCGAGAGAGGGTTGTGTCATGCTCGTGAGGGGGTTTTGCCTGCACCGGCTGTGCGTATAATTGCGGTCCGATCGCCACACGGATCTCTGAATACGCCCCCCTGTTGAGCATGCCCACTAAATAGCCAGCCAATCAGAAGGGATGTGCCCTCCTGATTTCTCTTGCATTCCATTTTCTCTTCTGAGCAATAACGGACGAGGAGCAAAAAAATGCATCAACAAAGCCAGCTCCACCTGCACACAGAGTTTTTGGTTTGTTTAAATCTTGTCTCCTATGAGGCAGAAGCAGCCTTCTGTATTGAGTCTTGTGCATTATTCCAGTTTATGGAATGTGACACGGGACAATCTGCCATTCGTCACTTGTAGTGCCACACGGGATACCAGAGGGCAGCATCTCATCAGGGATCTCCCCGCAGATGAATGAGGGAGCAGATTGGATGTGACTGCAGCTGCACTGATCGCTTAGAGAAGGACTGAATTACAGCAAGAATGTAATGATCAGCCATAGTCAGGACGCTTGTAGCAACTAAGGAGCGTCTCAATAGATAATAATAGTTCCAAAGCATAGCAATAAAATGCATGAGCATTGCAAAAAGGTACAGAGAGAACCATGAAAGCCACCAGAAATTATGGTGCTCAGTAACCAGGCCACAGAACTCTACCCCTATGTAAGGTTATGCGCTGTGCACACCCCTTGTCTGGAGAAAAGCCAAGCCAACAAGGGAAAACAATCAACCAATCACATAACATCCGGGGCGGAACTACCATTGGTGCATTAGGTGCAACAGCATCGGTGCCCATACTGATACAAGGGCCCATAGCCGTCATCACCACACCACCGAAGCTTCCCACCAGGTTCCCTGGAATATCATCAGGGCCAAAGCATATTTTTTGCACCTGGGCTCACGACTCGCTAGTTCCGCCTCTGCGTAACATCCATCCCAAAATCTCGTTATTCAGATGTTTGCTATTGCACTCTTTGTTCACTTTGGAGAATACAATCATAGGCGTATCTGTAATGGGGGGCCTGTGGCATTTATCCTGCACTCACGGTTGGCAGGGAAAGGGGGGGCCATTCGGCATCTATTTCTTCCCTCTAAGATCTTCCGGAGGGAAGAAATAAATATCGAATGAGCCCTCCTTCCTCTGCGGTAGGACTGTCCCGATTCAAGGGGCTGGAAAGGGGCAGGGCTTGATATTTACAGCATCCCTTCTATAAGTTATATAATATATGCTGAGTTAGAGCTTGCTGCACATTTTGTAGACTCTTAGGTGCAGTAAAGAGACCTCATTCTCTAGAATGATTCATTTACACATACCGGCCATCTTTATCATGACATTGGGGTAGATCCAGAACTACGTGTGCCGTACGTTTATTCGCGGAGCGTATTTTCGTGCACGTAAGTTCACTCCCCTCGTTCGCGGAGCGTATTTTCGTGCACGTAAGTTCACTACACTCCCCTCGCACGGACGTATTTTGTCAAGATACGCTTCCCAAACCCTACCTTAACTTTTTCCAACGTAACCGCTGTCATACGCACGCGTACGTATGGGCTGAACGAATTTACGCAGCTAAGCATGCCCATACTGTACACTTTAAATACTACCCCCCGCCTACTTCACGTATTTCAGACGTATATTCGGCTAACGTAAATTTGGCACGCCCACACGTAAGTATTTACGTGACACATACGTGAATGGCCCATACGTTCACAATTACGCTACGTGAATGTGCGTATTTTCTATGGTGCACATGCACAGTGCGTTCTAAACAGCGAATTTACGTCTCCGCCACGCGTAAATTCGCTTCGAAACGTTGTTCTGGATCAGGCCCATTGTATTATAGTGAAATAACGGATTGTCTGAACGGTAAAATATTTAAAAAGGCTTTATTCAAAAGAGCAAAATATAGTCAAACAACAAAAGAGGCAGCCAACGACATACAATGCAGCTGCCAAAAATTAAATCCAAAGCTCTAACATTAAGTCTAAAACACAAGGGTACATTACCTTCATGCATATTCATAAAACATCATCTAAACACTGAGAAATCATCACTTTTCATCATCATTTCAAGAAGAGCATCTTCATTATCATTGTCCACAAGTGCTCATTACGCACAACAGTCACTTTGTGATGGGTCTTTGGTCTGTAGTTTAGACAGTCTTAGCCATTGACTCATCGTCACTCTTGGAATGTGTCCACATATCTTTGGTCATTTGGCATCTTCAGGACTTGAATGTTCTTGTGCAAAGGAAAGATCTGTTAGTAAAAGTATATGCTGGAAAACGTTTACAAAAAGCAAGTTAAAATTCACTGATTAAGAGGGTCCCAATCTCTACACAAGAGTAGAAAAGAGCAAAAATTGATGTAAATCGGATCACTAATGACATACTGTACCTGCGATACCAACCACAAGAACGTCAATGGGATACAAAGTCAAGCAAATCTTAATATAAATGTCTTCAAATCATATATTCCAATGAAGGTGGGGCTGGTGGTAGAGGGTCCGCATCGCATAAAGTATTAAGGATAATGGGCTGGATCCAGACTTCAGAAGGAGCTTGAAATTAAGAGAGGAAGCTTACACCCTGGGCTAAACCATGTTGATTTCAGGCGGAGTCAAGGTAATTGTATTCTTTGCATGCAGTCATATATCGTTGAATTGCTTACTGCACACAGATACTGACCAGCTTTAATATCACACTTTAATTTAGACTTGGAATAGGAAACATCACCTCCTAACTCTAATACTGTTTGCAACAGATGAAATATGACTCCCCTGCAATCAACATGGTGTAGCTCAGGAGTAACTTTCCTTTCTTAATTTTAAGCTCCTTCTTAAGTTTGGATCCAGCTCAATGTGCTCCCAAAGAACCATAAAAGAAGAAGGAAGAGAAATTTACATATAATTATATAAACCTGATAGGGTTAAGATAAATAAGGTATGGTGAACAAGTTAAAAATCAATAAAGTTGACTAAACATGTTTAAAAATTCATATAACAGTAAAAAAAAATACAAGCAACATATAAGCAACATGAACAAGCAAGGAGCCTCTCTGCAAATGAATAACCCCTTCTGAGAGCTAAGAGTGGAAGAACTGACCCAGTCCAGGTAAGCTCCATAGGTCCCTCCCAGGAAAGCGTGGTGGAAAGTCCACGGAGGGTCTTTGAGAAGCCACTAAGACGGAGATAGCACACTGTAGGGAGCGATATCCGGAGCCACAATGCATCTCGGGTACCCTGCCCATTCTCGAGTGATGGACTGCACTTCTTTATTTATATCCTTCCTTCTAGTTTTATGGTTCTTTGGGAGCTCATTATCCATCTAAGGCAGGGGTTCTCAACCCATGGTACGCGTACCACTGGTGGTACGCGTACCTCTGTGAGGTGGTACGCGGCAGGCAGTCCTCTTGCTGCAATGCTGTTTAGTATAATAGAGCCAGACTTAAGATGATTTTTACTCACTGTGTGAGTAAAGATCAGTTTAAGTCTGCAGCCTGTCACATTACAGTGTCCAGGAACACGAGCCGAGGGGGCGGAGCTTCCGACTGGCACTGCAGGAAGAGGATCCCCAGAGCTAAAGTAAGGAAGGAAGTGCTGGAGGCTGGATCAGGTAAGGTAAAAGAAGTGGAACTGAAGTGTAAATTGTGTGGAGAGGGAGATGCCAGAAGGGGGGAAATGTATAATATGTAATGTGGAGAGGGGTAGGGGTGATAATGTGTGGAAAGGGATATATATATGAGCAGGAGAGTGTAATGTGTGGAGAGGGGGAGATATATATATGAGTAGGAGAGTGTAATGTGTGGAGAGGGATATATATATATATATCACTCTCCACACATTACACTCTCCTACTCATATATATATCTCCCCCTCTCCACACATTACACTCTCCTGCTCATATATATATCCCTTTCCACACATTATCACCCCTACCCCTCTCCACATTACATATTATACATTTCCCCCCTTCTGGCATCTCCCTCTCCACACAATTTACACTTCAGTTCCACTTCTTTTACCTTACCTGATCCAGCCTCCAGCACTTCCTTCCTTACTTTAGCTCTGGGGATCCTCTTCCTGCAGTGCCAGTCGGAAGCTCCGCCCCCTCGGCTCGTGTTCCTGGACACTGTAATGTGTTTAGTGTGACAGGCTGCAGACTTAAACTGATCTTTACTTACACAGTGAGTAAAAATCAGCTTAAGCCTGGCTCTATTATACTAAACAGCATTGCAGCAAGAGGACTGCCTGCCGCGTACCACCTAACAGAGGCACGCGTACCACCAGTGGTACGCGTACCATGGGTTGAGAACCCCTGCCTTATAATAAATAGCTTCATAGATGACTAAATGTCGCTGCTTGTGGTAAATAAAATATATA
>WWET01001087.1:44161-77177 GCA_011038615.1 Limnodynastes dumerilii | reverse complement strand
CAGCCAATAGGCTGGCTGCAGGCTCTCCAGCAGAGATTATCGCTCCCAGCCTGTGGCAGTGTATGGTGCCGATATCGGGACCTTTCCCCAGGGGGAAATCGTCCCATTTATTGGCAGCCACATGCTGGGAGCGATAATCGCTCTAGTGTGTGGCCAGCTTTAGAGTTAGGCTGAGGGGAGTCTCAGGGTTAGGCTGTAGGTAGGAGAGTCTTAGGGTCAGGTTGCAGGGAAGGGAGTCTTAGAGTCAGGCTGTGGGGAAGAGAGTGTTAGGGTAATGGAAGAAGGGGCTTATTGTTAGGGTAATGGAAGGGGAGGGTTACGGTAAAAATTAGGATAAATGAAGGGATTACATTAGTGCTCACCATTCGCTGCTGCATCTTCCTTCTTAGGAGAATCGATTGCTTTTCCTCTGCAAGACTGAAGCAATCAATTTCACAGCCAGTTTGCAACTGGCTAGTATAAAACCGCCCCTTTCGAAAAAGGGGCGTTCTTAGCGGAGACCCACACCCATACATAAGGTTAACATGGAGTTCATTTTTAAGGAAATGTGGTTAGTAATTCATGGTTGAGGCGCCGTTTTTCCTCAATGCCTCTGGTGCTAAAATTTCTAGCTGTGGCTTCATTGTTGACCCATATAATGGGAACCGTGTTCTTAAATGTCAGTAAGCACAGTAATTGGTCTCTATCTGTGAGCATATGTACAAATCTCAAATAAATGAGCTTTCTTATTGTAACCACAAATTTTGCCCCACAATTTGACTGTTAAGACCAGGCAAAGTCCAAAAGCTCTAAGGGTGGTGTCTGGCACAGTGGGTGGCACACATGGAAGCCAGAGTCCATAATTATGTGGCATGCTAATCACTTCCAAGGCATTTCAACGCCTCCCTGTGTCTTTTTGCCATGTGGCTGTGGTTGCCATAGCAACCACATCCCTTAACACAAACTCATTAATAGCAGCTATAAGTTATGACAAGAAATATAGCAAATATATATGCGGTAATCCGTGAAACCTGATCAGAATATGTGTTCCTCTAACGTTTTGTACAAGATTATTTTAGAATGTTTATATTTTTTATGTAATTAGCTCTAAGTAATTACATTGCATTTTACAATAACTTGCATTATTTACCAGGCATCCAGCTAATATTTAATAACATCTAATGAGGTTAAATAGTCAATGGAATACAAGTGAAATGAAACATTAATTAAAGTACAACATAATTGTTGCGAGAACTTCATTTTTACTTTAAATAGTGCTTAGTGTTCTTGTTTTTAAGATTATCCAAATTAATTAGCAGTCCAAAAGACTCTATTTCTTAAATAAAAACAATAGGTTTATAAACATCTAATTAAGTAATTTCTCATGTGCCAGTTATACTACAGTGATTATTGTATTGTAAAGCAGATGGTTGTACAACTTAACATAATGAGAAAAATGAGAATGAATGATAAATGTCACCAGACATTTTATGGGTGACAATGGTGTGGATTTAACAAACCTTGAAAACACAAAGTGGAGATATTTTCCATAGCAGCCAATTAGATTCCAGCTTTCATTTACCTATTGCCTTCCTGAAAATGTTAGCTAGAACCTGATTGGTTGCTATGGGCAGAAAGTTAGCAGTGTTGGCCAATGAGTAAATGGCTTGCTGCTCTATGAGTCAATGGCTTGTGACCCTAAGCAGGTTTGCCAACAAGAATAACAGAACCCATGTGACTACAGCATTAAAACGCCCAATTACTCACACAACAAGCAATGGGCCAGATCCTGGGCTAAGTACGCTAGCATATTTACGCTAGCCAATGACGTCAAATCGGCTGTTTGTATGAACGCTGAACGTACGTGCCATTAGCGTAACTACGAACGAAGGGGCAACACTTGTAATTAAAGGTCTGAATTTACCCCAATGTCTTAACCTCTAGGAATAGGTAATAATAATAAACCCTATGGGCCTGATCCAGACCTGCGCTCGGCCGTGTTTCATGAGCGTTGGTCTGGATCAGGCCCTATGTGCTTATTCACCATAATAATATAAGTAAAAGATATGCACCATAATAAGTCTGCTTTTATTACCAGGATTACACAAGTTTAATGACTTACAGTACATTGAAATGATAAGAAACTACTGTATAAGCTCAATTTTATCAACGGTGGACTAGATTTAGAGAAGAAAAATAAGAGAGGAAAGATACTCCTGGGCTAAACCATGGTGATTGCAGGGGAGTCATATTTCATCTTTTGCAAACAGTATTAGAGTTGAAAGGTGATGTTTCCTATCCCAAGTCTAAATAACAGTGTAATAGTAACGCTGGTTAGTATCTGTGTGCAGTAAGAAATTCAAAGATATATCCCTGCATGCAAAGAATACAATTAACTTGACTCCCCTGAAATTAACATGGTATTGCCCAGGTGTAACTTTCCTCTCTTAGGACCTGATTCACACTTAAGAATCTTCTTAAAATAAGAACTTAAAGTTACTGCTGGGCAAAACTATGTTATTTTCAGGGGGAGTCAAGTTAATTGTATTATTTGCATGCAGGAATACATCTTTGAATTGCTTACTGAAAACAGATACTGACCAGCTTTACTATTACACTGTTATTTAGACTTGGGCTGGGAAATATCACCTCTCAACTCTAATACTGTTTGCAACAGATGCAATATGACTCCCCTACAATCAACATGGTTTAGCCCAGGAGTGACTTTAAGTTCTTATTTTAAGAAGATTCTTAAGTGTGAATCAGGTCCTTATTTTCAATCTCTGAATCTGGTCCAGTGTCTCTGTAATATACTGGAAGAAATGGGAGACATATGTGAGCAACAAAGGGGTGTAGACTGGGATGTAATAGGGGTGTGTCTAACGCTAGATATCCCCTGAACCCGAACCCTTTCCCTTCTGTTTAAAGTTGGCAAAGAGAGGGGCAGAGCTCTAACTGCAGGACTGTCCCACCGAATACCCACGTTGGGTGGTATGCAGTAAATACAGGTTTCTGTGATGGTGGACACTGTACCCATATGCCACCTAAATGCTTTTTCAAATACTTTCAGGGAGCAGAAAATTTGTATATCCATCTGAGAGTTATTTAAACCAGTGCTGCAACACAGGAGTGGCAGGCACAAAAATATGCATTGGGCCTGCCTCACTAGCATCATGCATTGAAGGTCTTGCAAGATAAAGATGTCATTTTGTGACACCTTCATTGCATCTCCCTTCTGCGCTTCAAGGACTGGACCCTGGGGGAATCCGGGTTTGCAGAGAACAAGGATGTGGACAGTAATGGGTGGTGGTCACTATGCTCTCTGTAATGGGGAGTGGTCACTAAGATGCTTTCTGTAATGGGGAATGGTCACTAAGATGCTCTCTGTAATGGGTGGTGGTCACTATGCTCTCTGTAATGGGTGGTGGTCACTATGCTCTCTGTAATGGGTGGTGGTCACTATGATCTCTGTAATGGGTGGTGGTCACTATGCTCTCTGTAATGGGTGGTGCTGTAATGGGTGGTGGTCACTATGCTCTCTGTAATGGGTGGTGGTCACTATGCTCTCTGTAATGAGTGGTGGTCACTATGCTCTCTGTAATGGGTGGTGGTCACTATGCTCTCTGTAATGGGTGGTGGTCACTCTGCTCTCTGTAATGGGTGGTGGTCACTATGCTCTCTGTAATAGGTGGTGGTCACTATGCTCTCTGTAATGGGTGGTGGTCACTATGCTCTCTGTAATGGGTGGTGGTCACTGTGCTCTCTGTAATGGGTGGTGGTCACTATGCTTTCTGTAATAGGTGGTGGTCACTATGCTCTCTGTAATGGATGGTGGTCACTAAGATGCTCTCTGTAATGGGTGGTGGTCACTATGAGGCTCTCTGTAATGGGTGGTGGTCACCAAGATGCTCTCAGCAGTGTGTGGTGGTCACTAAGATGCTCTCTGTATTGGGTGGTGGTCACTAAGATGCTCTCTGTAATGGGGAGTGGTCACTAAGATGCTCTCTGTATTGGGGAGTGGTCACTAAGATGCTCTCTGTAATGGGTGCTGGTCACTAAGATGCTCTATATATTGGGTGGTGGTGGTCACCAAGATGTCTCTGTATTGGGTGGTGGTCACTAAGATGTCTCTGTATTGGGTGGTGGTCACTAGGATGCTTTTTGCATTATGTGGTAGTCACTAAAGTTCTCTCTGTATTAGGTGGTGGTCACTAAGCTGCTCTGTATATAGGGTGGTGGTCACTAAGCTGCTCTGTATATAGGGTGGTGGTCACTAAGCTGCTCTGTGTATAAGGTGGTGGTCACTAAGCTGCTCTGTATATAGGGTGGTGGTCACTAGGATACTCTCTGTATTGGGTGGTGGTCACTAAGCTGCTCTGTATATAGGGTGGTGGTCACTAGAATGGGTGGTGGTCACTAGGATGCTCTCTGTATTGGGTGGTGGTCACTAGGATGCTCTCTGTATTAGGTGGTGTTTACTAGACGGCTCCCCGCATTGCATAGTGGTCACTATAAAATCCTTTATTGTTTTGTGAAATACTAGTGAGTAGATATAGTTGTGTTTTATTGTACAGTAGCTCTTTCACACAGCACATATTCTTGTATTTTATTGGCTATAAATAACCCCGCCCATATAATATATTTGCACGGCTCTTATTAAGCTGCTCTGTATATAGGGTGGTGGTCACTAAGCTGCTCTGTATATAGGGTGGTGGTCACTAGGATGCTCTGTATATAGGGTGGTGGTCACTAGAATGCTCTCTGTATTGGGTGGTGTTTACTAGACAGCTCCCAGCATTGCATAGTGGTCACTATAAAACCCTTTATTGTTTTGTGAAATACTAGTGAGTAGATATAGTTGTGTTTTATTGTACAGTAGCTGTTTCACACAACACGTATTCTTGTATTTTATTGGCTATAAATAACCCCACCCATATAATATATTTGCACGGCTCTTATTAAGGCCTCGTTTTTTATGCCTTGCCAATAGTCGATCCCACCCAGGTCCCTCTTGCAGATTTTTTCCCAGGTCCACATAAAGTTCCCAATCTGTGCCTGAGAAACAGACATATCTACTTCTTTGTGTGTGTTGCCGGGCTCCCATAACAACGCCGTAATGATTTATTGATCCACTTGTCTGTTTTTTTTTTGTATCTAGAACCCGTCCAGACACCTCAGCGGCCCCTCGGAGTGTTCCAGAGCTGTATGGAAAGCTGCAAAGCGCAAGTCAATATTCGGATGATTCTCTGTGAGAAACAGTATTTCATCTGCTTTCATTTTATATCACCAGTCATTTTATTGGGGGGAAAAATGCAGCAATTGCATTATTATGGATTCCTCAGGCCTGTCTATACTGGGCAAAGCTTCCCATCTGCTAAAGAGATAATGTAACTTGTAAAAGCTCATTTCAGTAATTACAATCGGTGAGAGCCCTTTTGCTGCACTATGCTCTTATTCCTGCAGATTCACGGCTTTGCAGCTGCAACCACAGAGCCAGCCCTCACTTTGATGCTACCCTTAAAAGCTTTTCTAAGGATCTGTCGGTGTGAGAGCACTCACCAGCAGTTCTCTAGCTGAAGAGGGCCGCTGCCGTGCTTACTGTACTTGTCAGTGTGCTGTGTACGATCTAGGTTTTCATCATTCCAGACAAGAGACCTGTCATAACCTGGAGTACACATAACACTTTACTCAGGGCTGCCGACTTTTAAAGCCATAGATGCACGCAGGGGATGCGTCATTAACCCCACCCTTTGATTATAAATTTTTTTGGCTTTAATAGGCATGGCGGCGGGGCTTGATGGCGCAAATTGCGTCATCAAGTCCCTCCCTGTCCCTAGCAGGGCTTTAGGCTTCCCAGGGATACCGGGAGAACTGCCCAAATTTTGGGAGTCTCCCGGACATTCCGGGAGAGTCGGCAACCCTGACTTTACTGTCACTATCCTCCCTGGGCCGTATTCAGACTCGCAAACATAAGCATGTCGTGTGCGTAAGTTGGCGTTTTTGGCGAGCTTAAAGTTACACCTGGGCAAAACCATGTTGATTTCAGGGGGAGTCAAGGTAATTTTATTCTATGCATGCAGGGAGAATGCTTTGCTTTTACTTATTGCACACAGATACCTGATCAGCTTCACTTTTAAACTGCTAATTAGACTTGAGCTGGGAAACATCACCTTTTAACTAAAATACTGTTGCAACAAATGAAATTTGACTCCCCTGAAATCAACATGGTTTAGCCCAGGTGTAACTTTAAGTTCTTATTTTCAGCCTCTGAATCAGGTCCCATGTCCGCACAACGATATGCACAGAGAAGTTGAGGTAGGGCTATGGCAACAGAAATCTTGGAGCCTGGTACCCTCATGTTTTTTGGGGGCCCCCATCCCTCTTCAATACTGGATTGCAAGGGTCCATCACAACTGTCCCCCCCTGCTGCCGGGACTGCACGGAAGTCAGCTAAATTCCATCTGTCAGAGGGGAGTGACATGACACTGGGAGTCCACATTACGATGGCTGTCTTTCCAATGCAGAGACAGCTGAAAGTTCTTTCTCGGCTTTCTCTATTTCGAATAGCAGCCATTTTAGATTTAGGCACTTGCCCGGTATCCCGGGAGAACCGGCAAATCTCCCGCGAGGGACTTGAGGCCTCAAGTCCTGCCCCCCTGCCTGGCAACACTAGTTTACTAGTGTTGCTAGGGACAGGAAGGGACTTGATTATGCAAATTGCATCATGAAGCCCCACCCCCACCCCATGAAACTCCCAAAATGGGTAGTTGATTATCAAAGGGCGGGGCTTAATGACGTGATTTGCATAAATTGCACCGTTAAGCCCCGTCCCCTGCATGCATCTATGGCTTCCCTCCAGGATCTCCCAGAAAAAAGCTTTTAAAGTAAAACCCTATTGTACATTGACTCCACCCTCCACCCCTTTCCTCCCTCAACACGCCCCTCAGAGCGCAAGGCCCGTCACTATGATCTGAATGGGAAGTCCCTGCGCACTCTTCTGACCTGAGCATTCGCAGTGGGAAATTACGACATCTGGTGTAAGATCAGATCTGGATTGGGGCTGGTGAAGGAGAAGGGGGTACAAATTGGACACTGGGTCTGTTAAAGACAGAATTAATATCGCTAATAAATCAATCTAATTTACCCTTAAATCGTTATTTTCATGCATGTAAAGGAAATGGCCAGGACCAGTGATTGCATGTTACCGCCAAATGATCACGGTGAACATCACACACAACACATCACAGAGACATGGGACTGGATCCAGATTTAAGTAAGTGCTTGAAATGAGTTACTCCTGGGCTAAACCATGTTGAATGCAGGGGTAGTCAAGGTAATTGTATTCTTTGCATGCAGGGATATATCTTTGAATTGCTTACTGCACACAGATACTGACCAGCTTTACTATCACACTGTTATTTAGACTTGGGATAGGAAACATCACCTCTCAACTCTAATACTGATTGCAGCAGAGGAAATCTGACTCCCCTGCAATCAACATGGTTTAGCCCAGGAGTAACTCATTTTAAGCACTTACTTACGTCTGGATCCAGCCTATGGGGCCTAATCCACAGATAGGAAGGAAATCAGTCACTCTCCTCCTTGCTATGGACCTTTACTGACTTCCGTGTCCATACTTTTGTGCGGATTTTGGTAAAGTATGTGCGGACTTCACATACCCAGCCCATACTGCCCCCCTCTCCCCACAGGGCCGGACTGAGGGCAGCGTGTCCTGGGGCTGAAAATGAATTAGGGCCCACGCTATACAGTATGCTTTGGAGGAGGTTATCAGTCACTGACATTCATCCTTATGCACTGCAGTGGGAGGCCTGGAGATCTGCAAGTGTATGTGGACCTATTTTCAGATGGAGGCCTGGGACTGTACACACAGACACGCACACTTTTCTTAACTTCCTACTTACAGAGTACTGGCACGCCTCTTCTTATTAGGCACAGAGTTAAACTCCACACGTAACGTGTTCCCGTGCATAACATCTGGATGGCGCATGTGCAAAATACGCCAAGAGACGCACAAGGCTTGCGTCTATTTAGGTACGTTATTAAGTGTGAATTCAGACCATGGTCATTTTCACTAGTATGCAATAAAGGGTTCTGCTCGGGAGCCAGCTACTACAAACACATTCAGGAGGTTTTTAATTCAAAAATGGTCCACACCAATGAGATCATGGAAGGTCCTGACCTATTGGAAACTGACCATTGTACCTGTGACCTGTATATTGTCCTGCTCTGCCCCTTAGTAACAGCAGCACAAGTTCTATACTAGTCTTGATGATATTCTGCTGTTTGCATTTTGCTTTCTATTCACATCTGATTCAATAAATAAGAGAAGCTGTGCTGGCAGGCCCAAAAATGACATTTAGTTAGGGGGCGATGGTATTGTCGGGTGTGGGTCCCCACTAAGAATGACGCTATTTCGGTAGGGCCGTTCTCCCCCAGCCAGTTCGAAACTCGATGAGGCATAGCAATCGATTCCAGGAGCACCGAATATGGTTCTCATATGTAAGTGTAAAAACTAACCCCAAACCTTCTACTTATTCTGACCCTAACCCTCTCTTCTCCCTGTCCGGACCCTAATACTCCCTTCTCTATAGCCTAACCCTAATACTCCCTTCTGTATAGCCTAACCCTAATCTCTATAGCCTAACCCTAATACTCCCTTCTCTATAGCCTAACCCTAATACTCCCTTCTCTATAGACTAACTATTTTTTATTAGTCAGTATATGTTTTTTCACACATTGCAATTTTTGTGTAACTTTAACTGTGGTTTTCATTTCATTTAGACAAATATGTAAATATCGGGATGTAGTTCCAGCTAAATGGTGACTGTGTCATTGTCAAAATGATTGGCAAATAGAAAATTGCTATTGGGAATGGGTACCGGGTGTGGTTTCCCGCAAAGAACACCCTTATTTTGATAGGGCCGTTCTCTCCCAGCCAGTTTTAAACGGGATGGTTTATCTATTGCTTATGCCTCGATTAGGCATAGCAATTGATCCCCGGAGCACCAAACACGGTGCTCTGATAGGTAAGTTGAAAACACTACCCCAATCCTTCCCCTTATTCTGACCCTAACCCTTCCCTTCCCCGCAGCTTGATCTTAACCCTCCCTTCCCTGCTGCCTGACCCTAAGACCCCCCTCCCCGAAGCCTGACCCTGACCCCTTCCATGACCCTAACCCTAACCCCTCCCCCCCCTACTAACACAAAAGCCTGGAGAGATTACTCACCTCTCCGGAGCTGTCTGCGGCGGGTCCTATGAAAATTAATGGGTGAGTTTCCCGATTCATAAAAAAAATCTAAAATGGGAGGCATTCGAAATAGACACAACCGAAAAGGAATTTTCGTCTGTCTCCATTTGTAAAGGCAGCCCATCGGAACGGGAACTCCCATCGGTTATTGTCACCTCTATGGATAGCACTCGTGTCATAGTCAGAGCATCATGCTGGTGGTGTTGTCTAACGTAGCTGAGAACCGCCATGTAAACGTCAAATTTTCCTTGGCTACGTCCCTTCCCTAAAGTAGTCGCAGTGACGTCACAATCGAGAGGTCTGAACTTTAAGACTGTGAGCTAGCATGCAAGCAGGACCACGACACTATAAACTACTAATGTGTTGCACTTTGGCATTTGTATAGAACTTCCATCGCTGATCTTTCCCAGGTATCTTAAAAAACTAAAATATACCCGTGGAAGCAAAGGTCTAAAGGAGCAGTCTATAATATATTGACGGTCTTGGCTTTTGAGCCAATGAAAAGTCTTTTACACATAAAAGAGAATCACTTTGCTAAATTAAAAGTGAACCTTCTCCTGAACAGTGTAGTTTAATTTCCTGAGTTTGCCTGAAAGGGCTTATATTTTATTGCGGAAGGTCTCTGGGAGTAAAGGTGTATATTCCATTAGCAGAAACACAGGATTTCAACTCTCAAATGTCTCCGACAAAAATAGATTTTCATGTTAATATGGAACCAGCCGTCTCTGCTCTGTCGTTGGGTCTTGGAAGTCATTATTGAACAAAAGGATGTTATAATGTAGAAAAGAAGCAACCTAGAGAAACAATTTCTCATTATGATGTTTTTTAAATGATATTATAGTCTTATGGAATCATATTATACTATATAATAGTATTATATTATCTGATGATCACTTTTTTTCCTAAAACCTCAGTAAATCTCCCGCAATGGGGTTGAGGTTGTGAGTTTATGTAAATCGAGGCCTCTAGATCCCTTCACCACCAATCAGTACTCTAATTCCTAGTGTTATTGGGAGATAGGGCGGGGCTTGATGATGTCATTTACATGATCAGGCCAGGCCAAATCCCCCAGTAACACTATGAATAGCAGTGTTGCTACAGGGTGCAGTGCCACAAGATGCGATTTGCATAAATTACATCATTAAGCCTCACCCCCAGGCTGGCATCTGTATCTTCCCTTCAGGATCTAACAGAGGGAAGAAATAGAAAGACAGTAACCCTGGATAAAGCCTCTGGACATTATGGACTGAATCCAGACTGATTTCTGTGCAACCAGATCATAAACAATTAATTAACGCTCCCCGTTAATAAACATTACCTGATCAGAATGCAATGCGCTCATCCCCCCCTCCCCTTCCTCCCATCTCACAGCCTAACCCTAACCCTCCCAATCTCACAGCCTACCCCTAACCCTCCCCATCTCACAGCCTAACCCTAACCTCCCCTTCTCTCAACCTAACCTTAACCCTCCCCTCCTATCAGCCTAACCCTAACCCTCCCCTCCTATCAGCCTAACCCTAACCCTTACCTTCTCACAGCCTAACCCTAACCTACCCTTCTCTCAGCCTGACCTTAACCCTCCCTCCTATCAGCCTAACCCTAACCCTCCCCTCCTATCAGCCTAACCCTAACCCTCCCCATCTATCAGCCTAACCCTTCCCTTCTCACAGCCTAACCCTAACCCTCCCCACCTATCAGCCTAACCCTTCCCTTCTCACAGCCTAACCCTAACCTACCCTTCACTCAGCCTAACCTTAACCCTTCCCTCCTATCAGCCTAGCCCTAACCCTCCCCTCCTATCAGCCTAACCCTAACCCTCCGATTCTTTTAGTCTAACCCTAACCCCAACCCTCACCTACAATCAACCTAACCCTAACCTTCACCAGCCTGTTGAAGCCTGATTGGGAACCGGTACTTATTTGAAATAGAGCCATTAGCTGTTGTACTCGTTCACAGCCAATTTCAACACAGATTCAGCTGCAACTGGCAACTGCATCCCTTGCTCAAGGCTCTTCCATTAATTGAATAGAGGTTAGGGACTCACCTGAGGGAGAAGCCTTGATGCTGGGCAGGTGAGCTTAAATTATTATAGCTCTGGGAGACTGACTATCTCCTAGGTCACTTATTGTAACAGTGGTTGTAGACTCACCTATGGGGGAGGAGTCTTTTGTCAGTTCCCAATTAGGTTTCGTGACTGTGTTCCCGATGGAACTTTCATGTTGTTTGGATATATGGGGCCAGATTTACTAAGCTGTGGGAAAGGAAAAGTGGAGAAGTTGCCCATAGCAACCAAGCAGATTCTAGCTGACATTTTCTAGTATGTAATAGCAAAGTGAGAGCTAGAACCTGATTAGTTGCTATGGACAGCATCTCCACTTTTCCTATCCCACAGCTTAGTAAATCTAGCCCTAGCACTCACTTTCCTACTACATGCTAAAGAATGTCAGCTAGAATCTGATTGGTTGCTATGGGCAACATCTCCACTTCCTTTTCCGCAGCTTAGTAAATCTGGCTCATGAAGTTATAAGAGACACCACACAATTATTAATCAAAGTGTATACTTTTTAAGAAATATATGACAAAGACTATACATGAATAATACTAGAATCCAAGGGCCCCTATTTTGATTGTGGTTGAGCTGTTCAGGTCAGAGCGGGCACTTCTGCAGTCAGTCCTGTAGGGGGGGCTGGAGAGTTGACCTTGTAATCAGACCTATATACTCCAACAACACCAGAGCAGGAACTCCACAGCTTGTAAGGTTATAAACTTGTCTTAAGCAAATTACTTTGTGCTTCTTATCTCTAGATTGGATCCATACATCCGCCCATTAGCTGAATTCTACGTGTTGATTGCGGAATTCGGCTGATTTTCTGGCAGCGCACGCGCTCGCACCAGATGTTACTGTACGTAAATCCAGACGTACAGCTGGAAATCCGTCCGTCAGAGCGCCGCATCCCCTCCGCCCGCCTCAATTCCGTAAGCATTTCAATTTTACAGCGTGAGTTGGATTTATTGCTACCGCGCGGATCAGGGGTTGCATGGACCGGAGATCCGCACAGGTGACTTAGGGCTGCCTTAAGTGCGTAAGTGACCTAAAGTCCGCACAAGAGAGGGGCGTTTACTCCTCACTGCCGTGCAAACTGCGTGCGGTAAATGCGCAGAGGTCAGGATCCTTTATTACTTTCTACATTCTACACATGTATAGCATACTTAGAGATGTTGCCCATAGCAACCAAACAAATTCTATCTCTCACTTTCCTATTACATACTAGAAAATGTCAGCTAGAATCTGATTGGTTGCTATTTCCTTTCCTGCAGCTTAGTAAATCTGCCTCTACTTCTACATCTATACTATTTCTATAAATCTACTTCTACACTATTTCAATAACAAGTATACATAAAAGCATACAAAATGGAGGACAGTCACAAGCATCGGAACGGGGGGCGAAGTGGCAGCTCGCCGCTGCCGACGGCGTTCCAACCACCTGAGGTCTTCTTCCGAAATGTTATAATCCTCCTTTATTTGATGTTTTTACCAGCATTGCCAAGCTCTGAATCGTCTCCCCTGTAAGTGTATGCAGAGCGGCGTTTCAGAATTTTCGAGAGGCTCCGGTGTAAACAGCTGGCAGAGCCCTCTAGTTATACACAACCTGACAATCTCCTCAACCTGGGCTCACTATTTAATGAGCATTTTGCCGTATGTTGCTTCGTGCAGCGTTGTGAGACTTCTCCCCCAGGTACTTGAGGTGATCCAGAATAGTGCGATGATTCCCAAGACGCTTTTCACGCCATGAAAACAACAAACAAGTGTAAAATACACAGCAAAGGCAGCTTATTATACGGCGTGGTATATAGTTATTATCGGCGTGTCGCAGACGTGCCCCATAACACTGCACACGCGGGGGAAGATTGCACTAACTGCTGTTAAGTTCAGCAAGTTCACCATCTGCCACCATTCAGTAGTTCATTTGCTCTGCCAGTTTTGTAAACATATAGAGGTGAAATGTACGATGCAAAGATACCGAGCTTCCATCCCCATCAGTGCGGACTGGAGCAGTCACAGACACTTCAACGTTTCTCAACTCCAAAAAAAAGTCACAGAAATACCTCGAGGCTCTAGTACTCAGAAAAAGATAGTGAGCCGGAGCTCGATTTAGTCGTTTTTCGAATGCTGGGTGTAGAAAACAGACGCAGGGCCGTATTCAGAGATCCGTTTTTTTTAAAGGTACGCAATTATACGCACGGCCGCAGCAAAGAAACACCCACCAACACCCCCGACACTCCCCTCTCCCGGACGTGTGGTCAGTGACTTACAGGTGCCTAGACCACTCTGTTTTTTCCGTGTGTACTTACGTGTGTATATGTGCTCCATCTGTGCGATTCTTTTTAAAAAGTTCATTTAAATGCCTCTCCCCACCCACTTTTATGTAAATTTTTCCATACGTCTGCTTTCCGTGCATATGTCCCCAAGTGCGATTCACATGTACGTCCGTTAGGCACTTCCGTGCGTATAGTCAATGTAAATTACGTACATAAAGTTACTACGCGTGATCCGATCCTAAAAATATGCACAGAACTTCTCTCAAAAAACGGATCTCTGAATACGGCCCGCAATCTTTACCGGCCCATGCACACGCTAAGGACTTCCATCACAGATGTGGACCCTCAAGCATGTCCGCATGGTGGGAGGGGTGGGACTGGGTTACTGAAATTGGACGCAAGGGCTTGGCTAAGTGTACAGTGCTTATTTGCACACCACCCCCATTTTAAATAGGGACGGTGCGACAATATGGCAGGGTGGGCGTTGCACACAGAAACACGTAACTGCGAAAGAAGTGCCCCCCCCTCCCTGTGCACTTATGATAATTAGACACGACAGAGGTCCACTAGTGGAACACTATCAAATCTGGATCTGGCCCAGTGTGTCTTGTGCTCATCCAGAGGGAATGGGTCTTTCACCAGTTACATATGTTGTGATTTGTAATCAGACATCAGCAATATGTCTCTCCAGTCAGAGAAAGTGTGTCTTGTACTAGATAGGGGAGGTGTGCCTTGTGCTCAGCCAGATTAGGCGTGTCTGGTGCTCAGCCAGAGGAGGTGTGTCTTGTGCTCAGCCAGAGGAGGCGTGTCTTGTGCTTAGTCAGAGGAGGCGTGTCTTGTGCTCAGCCAGAGGAGGCATGCCTTGTGCTCAGCCAGAGGAGGCGTGTCTTGTGCTTAGTCAGAGGAGGCGTGTCTTGTGCTTAGCCACAGGAGGTTTGCCTTGTGCTCAGCCAGAAGAGGTTTGCCTTATGCTCAGCCAAAGTAGGTGTGTCTTGTGCTTAGCTAGTGGAGGTGTGTCTTGTACTCAACCAGAGGAGGTGTGTCTTGTACTTAACCAATGAAGTGTGTCTTGTGCTAGCTAGGGGAGGTGTGTCTTGTACTCCTATAAGCCAGAGAGTCATGTTTCTTACCAGTAAAAGGAGGCGTGTCTTGTATTAAGGCAGAGGAAGTATGTATTGTGCCAATCAGATGGGAGACGTCCCTGCATTCTTGCAATGGCTCCCTTAACCCCTCCCCTCTCACCAACAGACATCTGATAGCCATAGCATAGCTTGAGTTTTCCAATTTGTGCAAATGTGAAAATAACAATATTTATAATAAGAAGAATGGACCTGGAGCCTAACATATGGATTTTTATATCCAGAATGCATTTCTGTGCTCAGAGTACTGTATTGTAGGTAAGGGCTTAGCTAAGCTATTACTGTACGACTGTAAATATCTGATCCCACCCACTATCTCGTACAGTGAGCAGCCCTCTGTGCAGTGTCTGAATTACAGAAAGCAGTATCAGATGGCCACGTTCTGATGAGGAATTAGGCATGCAGATCTGGAATGACGCCCCGTCCAGCGGATCTCCTAGGAGATCCATTGTGTAACATGTGGCATCGCCTGGGACAGACTATCAATGCGACTTATGGGAGTACAGGCCCAGGCCGCCATCTAAAAATAGGCCCCCCACACTGCAGATTTCCAGGTCAAGTCAGCCCCAGGCCCACATGGCCCTCAATTCAGTCCTGGACAGGACATGCACAATGCCAGAAAACACAGGATCAGGCCCATAGTTATCATTTTTCCAATCTTAATGGAATACGGGACCAGTAGCAACATAGACAAGTGTTATAAACTATAACAGATAAATATGATATCCTCGCATATAGCAGATGAAGACTTTCAGAACCATCTATTGCCCAATCCAGAGGTTGAGCATACACCACCTGGCGTGACGTTTCTCTAAGTGATTTTGTCCTGGGCATAACCAGTACTGAAGAGCGCACGGTCACTGCCGATTCAGATGAGAGCGCAACTCGACCTGCGGCGGTTTGCGTTCTGAGGGGCGTGTTGAGGGAGGAAAGGGGTGCAGGGACGTAGTCATTGTACAGTAAGGATGGGGCCCAAGCAAGTGCCCTCCATCCAGAGCCAACCATAGACGTAAAGAACGACTGTTTACATCAAATCATTTGCACCAGCCACAGGTCATGTCAGAGTCCAGGAGGCTGATCCTCCATGACCTTGTAACGCATGGTACAAGGTCGCCTCTTGAGTTAGCATGTGACACCTCAAACGCAATGCAAAGGGTCAGAAATTGATGCTGATGTATTGCCATTTCCACATACAGTATTTACATTCACTGATCTTTTTTTTATTATTTTCCCATACTTTAAGTGCGTTTATATTACAACATTTGTTTACAGTTTATAATACAACACACTACTTTTGCGCAACGTATTTGGCCACAGATATGCTTTAAGCTTTGCTGCTTGGTGCCCACGCACAACGTTCTGTAATTGTTTGCCATCCAAAGGATAATGCTGTGTACATTTGGATCGGATGCCGTGGTGGGGTCCAACAAATATGTAAACTGGATTGGTACAGAAAAAAGAACCTGCTGACTAGTATTTAACATTCCAATAAAGAACTTTATAGTGACCTCTATGCAATGCAGGTAGTCACTGCCACTCAAGTGACCCTCAACCGAAACATACAGCATCCTAGTGACCTCCAGCCAATACATACAGCATAATGTTATGAGAGTGGTTCCAGGGCGCTTAGTCTGTGTTATCAGGTGGTTTTCCCCAGAGCCCCTGATGGTGGGGTTGGACTTGGCTGCGCCCGAACAACAGGTCACAGTCCCCAGAACCGAACTCGTAGGAGAGGGGAAGCAGGGAAAGGCCAGATTAACAATTACACGCTGCTGCCATATGCAGCGTGTAACTAATCCTAGTGACTACCACCCAATACTTACAGCATCCTAGTGACCACCACCCAATGCATACAACATCCTAATAATCTCCATTCTATACAGACATAATTTTAGTAACCACCACCCATGACAGTCAACATCCTAGGTTTCTTCAAATAAAAAAGAAGCTGCTGAGTGGCCTCTAGAGGCCATCGGCCTGCCGGGAAAATTCTCCGTAAGTCCTATGGCCAATCCACCCCTGCATAGGCACATGACTGTAAAACGTGGTTGCCAACTTAACATTGCTTCCCTCAAGGAGTTAAATGACGGTATGGGGGCGGAGCTTGATGATGCAATTTATGCATATTGAGTCCTGAAGCCCCGCCCCTTAACCAGCAATAACATTTTCATTGTATTATTAGAGATGGGGATGGGGCTTCATGATGACATCAAGACCCGCCCAGTCCCTAGTAACACTAGAAATAGTAGGGGGCAAGAGTTGAGGCTCTTGTTTGCATGAAATCACGGCATCAATCCCACTGCAGGGGATTTACCAACTCTCCCGGGATACCAGGAGACTCCCAGATCTTCCATCACAGTCAGCAACCCTGCAGTAAAATGACTGCTAATACAGTAAAAGTCTTCACACAACTAACAAAAATGTGCATATGTGTGATCATTCCTGTCTACATTAATTACACCACAGATAAGCCTCATTTCATGCTGCGTATTGTAATACACAACCGTCTATAAGGCCATTTACTGCCCTGCCATAAATAATAAGAACAATTCGCCATATGCTCTTTGAGGGTTATTCTAATATTTTTTTCCATGGCATGAAGACATTTTTAAAGCTTACACTGTGACTGTACAATGGATTGTATACGCAGTTCAGCAGACTATTATCAAAAGTTTATACCACAGCGCCTCCTAGTGGCCACTCCATGGAAGAATAATTTACTGCTCGTCCAAAGCACTGACAAATTATATCAATTCAACATTAATAGGAAGTGAATTATGTTGTGTCTGCAGATTATGCTATTTATTTTTCTCAGAGTATAGAAAATGAAGAGTATTGTTAAGAAATTCTCTATGGGGTTTGTATTATGTATCAGTAAAATAGCCACTTTTTTTGGTCATTGCAGTCAATGGGATAGATCCAGAACTCCGCTTGCAATCTGTTTACTAGCGTAGCGTATTTAAGCGTGCGTACCTTCTATACACTCGCCTAGACACACCCCTTGAATGTACGTACTTTGACCGATCGATTTCCGCTTTTCAAACCCTACCTTAACTTTTGGCCATGTAATCGCTATCGTCCGCATACGTACGGATGGGCAACGCGGACTTACGCAGCTAAGCACGCCCATACTGTACACTTTAAATGAAAACCCCCGCCTACATTGCGTATTTTAGACGTACTTTTGTCTCACGTAAAATTGGCACGCCCACACGTACGAATTTACGTAACTAATACGTGAATGGCCAATACGCTCAGCGTTACTTTACGTAGCGTATCATCTGCCGTGCGCATGCACAGTACATACAAAATCGCGATTTTATGTGTCCGCCAGGCGTAAATTCACACAGAAGCGTTGTTCTGGATCTGGGCCAGTTTTATTAAAGGCAAAATATAGTTAATGGTTGTATAATATACCCAAATTATGGCTGGACCTGATGGTTTGCGTTCTACTGGAAGCAAGCAGGTCTAAATACCCATGGAATAGGCTTACTGGGCCTGATCCAGACCTACGCTTGGCATTTTTACGATGGTCGTAAGTGTAAAAGCGGACATTTGTACTTACTGCGCATGCTCGGAACAGATGCTACGCTCATTTTTCGCTACGAAAGTTTGAGCGTATGGGACTTGAGCGTGCCAGCTTCATTACTACTCTCGAGGGGACGTGCCTGCCATACGAAAGCCGCAAATATGCACCAAGGGCGGGGTGAGCCATTTAAATTGTATTTAAATCGTACAGTATAGGTGTTCTAAGTGTCGTAACTACGTAAGGAGCTTTACGATGGCCGCGGCTATGCGTGGGAAAGATAGGGTAGGGTTTGTTCAGCCTAAGACGGCAAAAGTAAGTACGAACAACGGGAGTGCCTAGGGGAGCGCATCGGAGGCACGCTGGCGTAAACACGCTACACACATAAGCATTTCATGATCACAGGTCTGGATCAGGCCACTAAACTTAACATGTGAAAGTGGAGGTGTTACCCATAACAACCAATCCCATTCTAGCTCTCATACTGTATGTCTAATTCAGTCTAGAAAGAGATCTGTTTGTCTGCTTTAGGCAATACCTCCATCTTTCTTTTTAGATATTTGAGCCAATATAATGGTCACCCTATGGCCCATGGTGCTGGATCAAAAGTGAAGTATTTCCTATAGCAACCAATCAGATTCATTTATTGAATAAAATGGCTGCATTGTGTCACTACCTTGTCATCCAATCTCAATTATATTATGTTAGATTTAAAAACTATACAGTTTTTTTTTAACTCTAAACACAGATTAGTGCATGAAAAATAATTTAACTGGCACTACATTAGAAACTACTGAAGAGGAAAGGGATCTAGGAGTTATAATTTCATGTGACTTAAAGGTAGCCAAGCAATGTAACAAAGCAATGAGAAAGGCAAGTCCGATGCTTGGTTGCATAGGGAGAGGAATTAGTAGCAGAAAGAGAGAAGTAGTGATGCCCCTTTATAGATCGTTGGTACGACCTCACCTAGAATACTGTGTTCAGTTCTGGAGGCCATATCTCCAGAGAGACATAAATACATTAGAGACTGTGCAAAGAAGAGCAACTAAAATGGTCCATGGCCTGTGTCACACATCATACCAAAAAAGGCTAGAGCAGGGTTGCCAATTTTTGCCAGCTTCCCTCCAAGGGAGATCCCGGATTACTTCACTGAAAGGGTGATAGATAAGTGGAATAGCCTCCCATCTGAGGTGGTTGAGGTAACACAGTAAAACAGTGTAAACATGCTTGGGATAAATATAAGGAGATCCTAAATCTCACACTAAATTGAGGGTAAATGGTCAGTATAGTTTTAAACAAACAAATGGGCAGACTGGATGGGCCATGTGGCTCTTATCTGCCATCACTTTCTATGTTTCTGTATGGATATTAATAAACCTACCAACTATTGCATGGCAGCCATTTTATGTAAGTGGTTTTTTAGCTAAACTTACCTTTAACTCTTTCCTAATTCTAGTCTCTCCTTTTTCATTGGATGACAGATATAGAATCATAGAAAGTGACAACAGATAAGAGCCACATGGCCCATCCAATCTGCCAAGTTGTTTATTTAAAACTATACTGACTCTAGACCCTATTTTACTCTTAGTTTAGTTTGAGATTTATTTTATTCTTATATTTATCCCAAACATGTTCAAACTCTTCTACTGTGTTATCCTCAAACCCCTAAAATGGGAGATTATTCCACTTATCTATCACTCTTTCAGTGAAGTCATTTTTCCACACATTTCCTCTGAATCTACCACCCTCCAGTTTATATTCATGCCGTCGTGTTCTATTACACCTCTTCCTCTGAAAAATACCCCCTACCTCTAGCTGGTCACAACCCTTGATATATGTGAAAGCTGCTATCATATCCCCCCTCTCCCTTCTCTGCTCCAGGCTATACATGTTTAGTTCCTCTAGCCTTTCTTGGTATGTTGTGTGACACAGGCCATGTACCATTTTAGTTGCTCTTCTTTGCACAGTCTCTGATGTATTTATATACGGAGTAGCAGCATTTCAGGTATTGAGACAAAGTGAAATGCATAACTTTTTGGCAGCTTTGTAAAAAATATAAAATAGCAGTTTTTTTTTTACTTTTTATTTGTGGAAGTTTAGTAAAAGTTATAAAACTTATAACCCAGAAAGTTCACAAGTTGCAAAAAATGTGTTACAATCTTCTGTTATCTTTCTTGACAGTAAATGACAGAGTCTGTATTTTTCTCTGCAATATCTAAACGGCAATGTACTTGTACATAATTACACCTTCCCCCGGAGGTTTCGTGGCCTTTATATACTGTGCTAACTGGTCATTTGCCTTTTTACAAGCCTCGGCTAACGATCATTTTAGACTTGTAAGGAATTTTTAATCTGTTCCTTCTCTGGATAACTCCTCCAAAGGTTTAGAATTATTGGACTTGATAGTTAATAGCAAATCTACCCCTATATAAAAAGGTTTACTGTCTAACTGATCAAATTCAAGCCTCTAATGCTATATTTTATCTATTATTTCTACATCCACCTTTATGAATCTGGCTTTATCCAGGTTAATTTAAGACCTCATAAAGTGCAAAACCTCTGAGGCAGAGGCTAAAGATATCAAATATAACTTTTAAAGAGGAAACCCCTAAATCCTATTCTTGTCTGGGATGATCCAGTGTGGAGGTGTTGCCATTAGCAACCAATCAGATTAAATTTAAAACTTTGGAGCATGTGACTGGTAAATGAAAGTCATAATATCATAGCTCCCAATATTTAGAATAAGCTTCAGCCCAGTTCTGGGCAAAATGCCATCCAGTTCCGCTCACAGATGTGGTTAAAAAAAACTCCTCTCAATTATTTATAAACTGCACCCCCTTTTTGAGCAGCAAATTGGGACAGTCCCTCTGAAATAAGGACAGTTGGGAAGCGTGTAATATGATTGGTTGCTATAAGAAACATTTGTTTCCTCTGTAGAAAATCTTTTAAATAAAGAGGCAGCCCTAGGTTCCCACATTAAAATAAAATTAATTATATATATATGTAGCGGGCTTTGTTCAGCGTTACCATAGCAACCAGGCAACTCTCACTTCCTTCTTATTTAAAGAGTCCAGGCCCTAGGCTATAGTCTGCGACCAGCTGAGAGGTTACTTCTGGGGTATCTTAGCTGGAACCTGCGGGGCCCCCTAACTCACGGAGCCCTAGGCAGCAGCCTATGCCTAGGGTCGCCTCTACTTAAATATACCCCAAAACAGAGGCATACTCAGCTTCATAAATAAGGGAAAGCACCACAGTCCCTCAGAAGAGTTTAGCCAGCCCAGATAAAAGCCTTTTATAGAGGCACATGGAACCCAATTAATAATAAGCTTCTCTATACCCCATGTTAGTCATAAATGATCCTATTATGAGGGTATTTTGAGGCATGTTAAGCCCTTTAATGGGGGTGTATGGATTCCAATTATAAACCAGGCTATGGAGCTCCAAATGTAAGGTTCAATATGCTCCTCATCCCCCTCTTTCTTTCCCTTATAACTCTCCCCTTTATCATTTGATTGCTTCTGTTTTCTTTCTTCTTCACCTTCTTCAGGCTCTACTGCAGCAGCCACAGAAACAAGGACACCGATCGTCACACTACCCGGGCTGTGGCCACAGAACTTTATTAGCAGCGGTGTCCAGGCCACACTACGGTACTTGGATTTTATGTTCATAATAGATGACAGATCAATATGTTAAGTAGATGTTTCCATCCTACATTAGTAAATCTAGTGTAGAGGAGCATATAGAGGAAGAGGATGTAGAGGAAATATATCAAATATTGCTAGCTTACACAGGTGGTGCTCACTCAGAGGAGCTTTATCTTGTATCAGCCAGAGGGATCTGTCTTGCACCCTAGTCAGGGGAGGTGTGTCTTGTATTAGCCAAGTTGGGCATGTCTTGTGCATACGTCTTGGCTGTCCCGATTTGCAGGTCCACGAAAGGAGCAGGCTTTTAAGGAAAGGGGTGGAGTTTTGACCATATATGGTCACATTGCTTCTTAATGTTGGGAGGTATGTCTTGTGGGTATTCTGTTCCACCGCTAGCTTGCATCTTGATGTAGAGCTAGAACTGGTGAATCTTACCAACACCCAGGGGCGAATAGACTTGGGGCACCAGTGCAAAGAGGAAGGGGTGGGACTAGGCTGAGCCAGGTGGGACTAGGGCGGAGCTGGTCAGCTGTTAGAAGCGAACCGCTTAAACAGCACTCAGCTCTCCATGGATGAGTGTTGAGCGCAGGACCACCAGAATAAAATGCGGGGCCTGGGACACTGCCGCGGGCCCCGCCCCCATATGACATCATTGGTGACATCACATAGGGGCGGAGTGCCACAGACCTGCTTTAACAGCGGCCAGTGCGCAGAGAAACTCTTCCCTTGCTACTGAGCAGCAAGAATCGGCGGCGGGATATCACCAATACCTGCTGCTGCAGAGCTAGGTAAGTATCAGTGGGCCCCAATCAGCTCCGGGCCCGGGACAATAGTCCCCACTGTCTCTCCCTGATGGCGGCCCTGGCTGAGCGCTACAGTGCAAAGGAAGCAGTTTCCAGGGGCCTCCTCTCTCCTCCAGGCCTCTGTTGTTACATCCCTGCCAGCGCCCTTGAAACCAGGTGACATTGTACAGGTCCCACATCATTATAATTATATAACATTATAACCCTTGCATATGTCCCAGCTCCTGTTCCCTGCTTTACCTAAATCGTGATGTGCACTGTGCAATTCCAGCACTTTTCTGTGTATAAAGTCTATCATTTAAACAGATATTTACTTGAGCCACTTACCTAACAAAAGCCTTAGAGTTAGGTAACATACGGTAAACTAAATCGGTGTATTTTAAGTGAATTGCGCAGCCCCCTGCATTGTAAATTTGGCAGAGACCGCCGGCACAGAAAGGGTTACAGTTTTACCAAAAATACTTGAGCAGTCGGAAGCAAAGCGGATGCGCCAAGCCGGGAGATAATTGCGTCTTTAGCGGTAGAACAGAAACGTTACGTGACGATCAGATTGAAGCCTTGTGTAAAATGAACCGTCGCTAACGAGCTGAAACCACAAAAAGCATCTAATTTCTCGTTTCATTCATGTCACCCACCTGTGAAGTATAAAAACCACGAAAGAATCCAGCTGAAGATTTAATTTTCGGTGACCCTCAGATCTCTCGTCTTCAATAGAAACCTTTTAAGAGGTTCTTTTTTCCTTTTTCTGGAACGATTCTTTTATAGCGGCAGTGGGCTAAACCATGGCAGACAGCTGTTGTGGGACATCTGCTGAATCGTCTTAAATAGGCGACAGCTGTCGCTGTCTTCGACCCCCCCCTATGAAGCAGAGTCACGGTGGTCATTGCGTCGGCAGAAGGGGGAATATTTTAAATGGGGTTTTATTTTGCAAATGTATAAATAGATATTGCAGCTTTTTTTGGGGGTATATGGTTTTTGGCTAATTTTTCAGCAGCGATCAGTAGTCTTTGCGCTGGGCCACTGTCCGTAAGTACGGCCAGTGTAGCTCTGGTGCACTCACCCTGTCAATCCCCCTGTGTGAGCGTAGTTACACGCAGTTACGCCGGCTGAAGGCTACCCTAACTTCAGCCGGTATAACTACGCTCACACAGGAGCATAATCTGACTAACCCAGCCCTCTTCTTCTAATTACCCTCCCTCTCCCCACCTAGCTTCTGTAACTACGCTGTAGTTACGGACGCCAGATCCATGGCGCCGGGCTAAATATGGCTGGCACATGCGCAGAACGGCGGACAGCGTAACTCTGGATCAGGCCATACATACTATAAAAGGGGGAACTCTAGTGACCGAATGGTCATTAGCCACGGAACCCCAGAAGAGGAAGGTGGAGGAGGCATTTGCAGCGGCTTCAAGACGCAGAAGAGGAGACTGAAGATCTTCAAGCAAGTGGACCGGATCATCTATCAAGATGTCCCAATATACAAGCAAGTCTTCCCAATATAGATGACTGCAGAACGGTGAGTTAATACTGCATTTTATTTTTTTTAACACTTACAACACCCATTACACATAGCGGTTTTTTACAGAGTGGCCACCTGTAGTTTAAATTAATTCTAAGGGTAACACATTATTTACTTTTAATGTACGTTTGGGTATGTAATGTTTTTTACTGTAAAGATTGTTTATTTATTTTGTAACATACATTGTATTTTACATATATTGGGCTGGATCCAGACCTTGTTAAGTGCATGAACTTAGTTACTCCTGGGCTAAACCATGTTGATTTCAGGGGAGTCATCTGCAGCAAACAGTATTAGAGTTGAGAGGTGATGTTTCCTATCCCAAGTCTAAATAACAGTGTGATAGTAAAGCTGGTCAGTATCTGTGTGCAGTAAGCAATTCAAAGATATATCCCTGCATGCAAAGAATACAATTACCTTGACTCCCCCTGAATTCAACATGGTTTAGCCCAGGAGTAACTAAGTTAATGCACTTAACAAGGTCTGGATCCAGCCCATTGAACATATTGCAACATGCTTTCAACCCTTGCCATGTTCTTGCTTATAGTACTAGAAGACACAGCCATGCTGTGCCTTGTAGTACTAGCATAACATGCATGATAAGGGAAACAAGCATGATGCGCTTGACATTTTTAATTGGAAAAACATGTCAAAGATGTTGACATGTGTTTTTCAGCTAAAGTGTGGGTCGCTTTCAATGAAAGTGCCACACACAGAAGGCGATTTTTTTAAAAGCCACTTTCAGGGCGAACTAAAGGCGGTTTTGTAACATCGCCTAAAGTGAATCCAGAGTGGCCTATGAGTTGCATGGCTAACATATGGACAATGTTTTGTCTGCGATGATTGCCAGGTCGATTTTGCTAAAGGCTTGGCCTGGTCACCCGATAATTGGATGATTGGGCTGATAATCGTTCTAGTGTAAGGAAAGCTTAAAAGTGTTAAAGCCAAAGTCAAAAAGAAAAATTGTTGCCCCATAGCCATGAAATTGTTGTACCCCTCCAAATATCACACTCTAAACTTCCCAAAGTATACAGACCCTCCAACATGACCCATTCCATTAGGTACAATGAAACCCGTTCCTGAGTTTCCAACTGTCACTCACCTGGTTTTAAAGAATTAACTGATATTTAAAAAACTATTTGCCTCTTCAACAAAGGTGGTTACCATAGCAACTGACAGTTGGAAACTGGAGAACAGAGTAATTTTGGAGGGTATGAGCATAGTTTCCAACACTGAGAAATGGGACAAAATACCTCAGCCAGGCTCCACCCAAACACCATCTTTATTACCCTCTGTTTAGAAACAGACTATATAATGTCCAAGTAATAAAGTTTCCATATACAAAAGAGCCCCAAGCACTAGTCTAACCTCCATGTAATACAGGCTTTGTGGCGCACATAACCAAACTCTATACAATGTCCACTGTTAAACTGTTGAACACAGTGATTAGCATGGCCCTCCCCCGACATCATCAGCCATTACCAGTTGTGACTGCTATCAAGGCCGCTAAACTCCATCCGTCCACCATGATAGCTTGAATCGCCCACCAGTGACTACCACTGCACACACCATCCATTTCCACCTACTGGTCAAAACTCCACCCATATTCTCTTAAGCCTTGTCCCTTTTGCAGACCCTCTAACATGACCCATTCCACTAGATACAATTTCATCCGCTCCTGAGCTTCCAACTGTCACACTCACCTTGTTTAAATGACTTAACTGATATTTAAAAAAAACTATTTGTGTCTATTTGTTTCAAAGGTGGTTACCATAGTAACTGACAGTTAGAAGCAGAGTATTTTGTACCTACTGGAACGGGTCACGTTGGAGAGTTTGCTTTTGCCGGCCCGCAAATCTGGACTGACCCACAAAACGAGGGACACTTGAGAGTTATGGCCCAAGTACACACCCAAATGAGATGTGTCCCTCACATTTATAGATGTATATTGGGACTTACACTTTCATCCGGCAAGATTATTCTTAGCTACAACACAATGAAAAGAAATTGTTTCTTTATGAAGCACATTCCCAGCGTTATGAAATCTCACAAACATATTTCTGAAAAGTAAATAACAAAATGCAATTATTTATCCAGCTGCCACCAACTGGGAGAATTTGTTGTTCATGTAGATGGATTCCGAGAAGGATTTGTATACAATGTCAGTGTGCGTTATTGCATTAGGGGCTATAAATTATGATTACACCGGTTTTGTTAGCAGCAATATTGACGCTTTGCAGCACAAGCTACAAAATATGTGTACAGTGCAGCTTCGTAACAGTGTGCTGTGTCCTAGAAAGCTTTTATATGAGGTAGATAAACTCATGTCATGCTGGGGATAAAGTGGCAGTTGCCGTTATGAACGGCCCCGTTTAAGACAACGGTTAAGCCGAAAGCTTAATTTCAGCTGTAGCATTGCCTGCTGCTTTTATCATAAAAATGAAAATTGCGGAATGGGTACCAAGTACATGTTCTGGTTAGGGTTAAGCTGTGGGACATGAAGGGTTAGAGTTAGGCTCCAGAGAAGGGAGGGTTAAGGTTAGGCTGCAGAACATAAAGGGTTAGAATTAGGTTTTATTTTTCTGTTTGATTCCCCCCCCCCCGTATGGCATGCCAATGGGGGTGGGGCTTGGGTGGAACAGAGGTGGAGCTTGGGTGGGACACCGGCAGGACTTGGTCAGTATGGAGGCGGGGTTTATTTGTACCATTTTCTGGCTCACTAAATGTTGGGAGGTATGCCTATAGCAGGCCGGCTTTAACTTGGACACACTCACCAGTACTTGGATGGACTTCAGCTTGCATAGTAGTTCATCAATGTATCACAAGGCGAAGGAGTAAGGAAATACATGCATTCCACTGTGGTCTAGGCAGCCACGAAACACAGGAGATCAATCAGGCACAGACAGGCAGACAAGGAGAATATAAACAAGCAGGCAGCAATCCCCCAGTGATCCCGGATAACACAATACAAGACAATAGTCAGACCACAATAAATGCAGATGTATCACAGTTTTCCCAGAATGGCTAGAACAGGATACTAACAATGACACCGACAGACAGTAAGCATATACCTGAGAACCAAGATCCAAAAAACAGGGCAAGGTACAGGGCACAGGTACCATCCCAAGATTCGAAAGGCAGAGCAAGGCATAAGGCATAAATAATACACATAAAGGATAGCTGCCACTAAGTGCAGGCACAAACGATGTAGCCACCAGGTTATTTAAAGCCCTTTCCAGTAGCTAGCAGGGAAAGCCTCCTGTCCTCAATAGACAGCAGCCCGGCTGCTAGGCAACCAGTCAGTACCATACAGCGACCTTCCTGTTGAAGGAAAGCATCCCTGCTGCCTAGCAACAGCAGCTTCTAGCAAACAGGTTAAAGGGGCTAGTGACTCACCCAGTAAGAGTGAAGGGGTGGGTTTCCATACCCTCCAACATTTGTTAATAAAAAATCGGTACACTGTGGGGGGCGTGTCTGTAAAGGGGTCGTGGTTTGTCTCATGAAGAGGGGGTGTGGCTTTCATTTGCTCTCATTTGCATGTATGATAAGGTGTAAAATCTCATTTTACACCTTAACATATGAGATAAAAACACACGGGAGAGGGTCCTGTCAATATAGTATCACAGGAGAGGGTCCTGTCACTATAGTGTCACAGGAGAGGGTCTTGTCACTATAGTATCACAGGAGAGGGTCTTATCACTGTAGCAGTGCTATTGGAGTCTGTCCCCATTGCTCTGCTATAGTGATCAGATGCTGCAGGACTGGAAGGTGAGTATAGGGGGGAGGGAATTGCTGGATCAGAATCCAGTACAGGAGCCCTTTTAGCTGGTACAGACCATTATAAATCAGTACTGTGCCTGCTAAATAGGTACAGTTGGAGGGTATTCTAAAGCTGCAAATTGTTTCCATTTGAGTGCATTTGTTTTCTTAGATGACTGATTCCATATATACATGGTCCCCATTTTTACACTCTGCAACTGAGAGGAGGGGGCGTCAGTTTTGTGAACGTGCCTCAGAATGTTCATAGGACTGAAGTGGTGCTAAAGAAATGAAAGTTATTGCACATTTCATGTCTCCGCGCAGGTTAACGGATAACTGAACACAGACACAGATGAACGCTAAAGAGAGCAGATTAGCAAATATGGCGATAGGGTGTGGAAGTAGACCGATATCAGGTCGGCTTGACATGACAACTGAGACACAACACTGAAGAAAAGAGCAGGAGGTTTGACAAGGGAGCGAATGCAGGAGCGAGGAAGCTTGCTGACAAGGCAACTGAGACCCAGGACAGAGACCAAGCTAGGTGATGTGAGAACTGAGCCCCAGGACAGAGACCAGGCTGGGTGATGTGAGAACTGAGACCCAGGACAGAGACCAGGCTGGGTGATGTGAGAACTGAGACACAGGACTGAAAAACAATGCAGATTAACCAGAAGGAGAACAGAGATGCAGACATCAGGTTGGATGGAAACACTGGACAGAGATCAGGTCAGAGGAAGTAAGAACTGACATACAGGACAGACAGGGCCAGAATAACAATGGGGCTAATAGGAATACAGTCCCAGGCCTTCATCTGAAAATAGGCCCCCACTACCTGCAAATTTTCAGGCCTCCCACTGCAGAGCTTGAGGATGAATGCCAGGGACTGACATCCTCCTATAAAACATACTATATTATGTGGGTCCTTGATCATTTTCAGCCTCAGGCCCACATGGCCCTCAATCCGGCCCTGAGATCAGGTTAGAGGACGTCAGAACTGAGACACAGGATAATTCAGAAGGAAACAGGCTAAATAGGAGTAGACACAAAGAACAGAGATCAGATTGGACTGCGTGAGATTTTGAGACAGATCGATGCAGAACACAGTAAAAAACAATAGGTTACTCGAAAAGGGAACAGAAACATAGACTAGAGATCACAGGGCCAGATCTAGACCTACATTTGTGTTACGAACTGGCACGGAGCGTATTTACGCAAGCATAAATACTATGTACGCGCTGTTCATATTTCTGCACAGCGTAAATACTATGCACTCCCCCGGACACTCCCCTCGGTCGGCCATAATTTCGCTGCCTTACGCCTGTTGAACCCTACCTTAACTTTTGCAGGCGTAACTACGGCAACTATACGGTGGTTGTAACTACGTAACCCAGCCCATACTGTACGATTTAAATGCCTCCCCCCCGCCTACATTCCGTAACTGGAGCGTATTTACGGCTATCGTAATATAGGCACGCCCATTCGCCCGTAATCACGCTAATGTTACGGGCGACCTATTTTAAATTACTGCCGCCATTAGTTATGACAGGAAACATCTGCAGGGTGCACGCGCAGAACGTACTTACAGCCGGCGTAAATACGAGAGAAGAACTGAGACCTGAGACATATGACAATAGAGAAGGAAAGAGGCAAGCTGATACTGAAGCAGAGACGCGGACTAGAGATCCGATTGGATGATGTGACAACTGAGACAGGCAGAATAGATCAGGTCACCTGACAAGGTAACAGTGACAGAACAGATATCAGATGGCATGACGTGACAACTGAGAGACAGAACGTAAAATACAGCTATATTTCTAAAGCCACTCTCAGAATTTCCCTTGTGAGGTCTATAGGAGATAAAGATTTTTCCTTTAATACTGTCTTGTCTGTTTCCGCCACCCCTCCCCCTGCTATGTACAGTAAAGTATCCCGCTCTCATTATCTGGCTACCGCTACTACTGGCCTGTTTGCATAAACCATATTCCCGGTACACTTTCATTATACCAGCACAAACAACTCCCACGCGACATTTACTAATATCCTTCCTTTGTAATTTTTCTCAGTGAGCATCGCATAGAACATAATAAAATGTCACAAAAAATGATTCTGCATAAAACAATCCCCTTATGCGTTCTATGTATTAATAATGGGCAATGCACAGTATTATATTTTGGACTCAAATCTGTCGGATATATATTGAGAATTTCCATTCAAGTTGCGCATTCCCAGCGTAATTACACATAATTAGCCGCAGATGGGCACCGGGGCACGAGCCAAGGATCTAGATACGCCTTTTTTTGTAAAAAAAAATAAATAAATATGTTAATTTCTTTCGAAGTTCCCATAGTATCGTAATGAGTGGAGGAGTGAGAGACAAATCTATTAGATTTTCCACGAAATTTTATTTGTGAAATCCCCTGTAGGCAAGATATGTAATAAACAACAATGGTAATTACCATTTGGTCTGTTTACAGAATACAATCCCTCTTGATCAAGCTGCGATATTAATAATTAAAGATTTATTACTGGTGGCTGAAATGATATTTCACGGTCCCTGAAGATCGTTCTGCTAAAGATAATTCAATCGGAAATTGCTTATTGGCAGGATCGTAGTTGGGGAATCGGATCAGGTTGCAAACGTAACAGAATTAGCGCCCAGGATATGAACTCGCGACGGATAATGGTAACTACTTCCTAGAAAGGTCTTGTTTTATGACCTATAGGTAACTCATTTTGCAAAATGATTTCGTTTAATATTACATCCTGATTAACGTTGTCAGTTTATGCTAAACCTTTTTATTGATGAATAAATGGAGTCGTTCTTTGAGGGCACAGCGCTAATTAGGATTGCTTGAGATAAACACGATCATGCTGTCATGTTATGTATTTCTATGAATATTTCCAGTTCAATTTCTATGTCCAATTGCAATTAAGATCCACAAACGGTTTTGTTTTTCTTTTCATTTTTTTTTATATTCAGGCAGGGGTGTTTTAAGAAGTGAGGGGGCCCTTGTGCAGGATTTGCACATGGGGCCCCCACCCCCCTTGCCTGAGACAGGACTGTCCCGATTCGAGGGCTGTAAAGGGGCGTGGCTTACAGCTGCATTAGACTCCGTCCCCTTCGGCCTGTGAATCGGTACAGTACCACCGCAGGAATATCTTAGAGGAAAGAAATAGATGCCGAATAGCCCCTGCCAACCCAGGGCGCAGGATGCATGCCCCTGTTCTGAGGGGCCCATGTACACTGCACACCCTGCGCCCATTATAGATAGATACGCCTATGCATTCAGGGTTTCTATGTGAATTAGTTTATGAAGATCTGCAGTCTTTTCAAAATGTAGGACCAGATTCACAGATCAGAGTGAGTTAGGTGAGGCAGGATCCGCAGGACCTGCCCCCCACAACCCGCTCCTATTTTTAGGAAACTTTGGGAGTAGATCCAGACCTAGGTTTGCCGTACGTTTATTCGCGTAGTGTATTTTCCCGTGCGTATATTCTATACACTCTCCTCGGCACACCCCTTGAATGTACGTATTTTGTCAAGATCCGCTTTCCAAACCCTACCTTAACTTTTGCCAACATAACCGCAGTGGCACGCACACGTATGTATGGGCAACACGAATTTACGCAGCTAAGCACGCCCATACTGTACACTATGAACACAAACCCCCGTCTACTTAACGTATTTCAGACGTATTTTGGAGTAACGTAAAATTGGCACGCCCACACGTAAGTATTTATGTGACACATACGTGAATGGCCCATACGTTCACAATTACGCTACGTTACTGAGCGTATTTTCTATGGTGCGCATGCGCAGTACTTACAAATAGGCGATTTTACGTCTCCGCCACGTGTAAATTCGCTCAGAAGCGTTGTTCTGGATCTGGCCCCTTATGGAACTTAAGAGAGCATAGGGCTTCCTTAACTAACCATCCGTATTTTCCTTCTTAAGAAGGAAAATATAAATGGAGATCCTTTCCCCACGTCCTCCCGGGCATGTACCACTGGTTGAGAACCCTTGAAATAGATCTTTGGGCCGATAGTTACTTATACAATGCTGAATATACCCAGTTGTTTATTGTGTTATACATTTTGTCATTTGCTACGTTCTTACTTATACACTAATGCCGCTTTCATATCACCACCCGGCAATAACTCAGGTTTGTCAACCCGGATTATTGCTGGGGCTTTGTGGCCAGATCCAGACCTACGTCCCCGTTATGTTTCAACGCGTAGCGTATTTACGCTATTGCAATTACTAGGCACTCCCGTCGCTCGTACGGATTTTTGCTGTTTTACGCTTTCCAAACCCTACCTTAACTTTTCAAGGCGTAACTCCTGTCAGCTGTAATGGCTGCACTTACTTACGCGCCTAAGCACGCCCACACTGTACGATTTAAATGCCTCACCCCGCCTCCGAAGCGTAATTACGGGTGTCATATGACTGGAACGCCTTTTCGTTCGTCAGTATGCTCTTGATACTAGGATAGTATGTACATTCAAAGTTACGTGCCGTAACATTTGCCGCGTGCATGCACAGAACCTGCAAAATAGCGTTTTTACATCTCCGGCTACCGTAAATACGCTAGCGGATGTAGCTTTGGATCTGGCCCAAGGCGAAAACCCGTTAAAAATCCCTGGGTCCTTAAAACACTCCAGGGTAGACCCGGGAAAATTCTGGGTCCTGGGTCCGCCCTGACATTGCGAAGGGGCTGCGAACGGCATTGCAAAAGTAAACAAATCCCCCCAATCGGGTATATTAGGTGAATCCCATCTTGAAAAACCCGGGTCAGCACCTATCACATCACCACCAGACACGAAAAAAGCCCTTCTTTCTTCCTGTGTCTGAATCCCGGGTCATCGGGCCTGATCCAGAGCTACGATGTTACACTGAGCGCTGTAGCGCTCGGCGTAACATCGCTGCTCTGGCCCGACACTCCCCCTTGTAGAAGCGTATTTACTCTCCCTTACGCTGGCTGAAGGCTACCCTAACTTCAGCCGGCGTAAGGGAGTGTAAATACGCTGGGACGCCGGCGTTAGTACGATGACACC
>WWET01001087.1:27301-37437 GCA_011038615.1 Limnodynastes dumerilii | reverse complement strand
CAGGGGGGGGGGGGGGATTAAAATGCAAACAGAATGAGTTATAGGAGGTGATGTTTATTGCAGGGTATAAAAATAAAGCTGCTCAGTATATGTCAGAGTTGCTGACTTTTTAAAGCTTAGATTTCTACAAGGAGCGGGGCTTAATGATGCAATTTACGCAAATCGCGTCATTAAGCCCCACCCTCTATCAATCACTCCTGTAATCTCTAGTGTTCCAGGTGATGGGTGGGGTGGGGCCTTGTGGAAGCTTTGCCAGCTCTCCCGGGATACCGAGAGAACTGCCCAAGATTCGGAAGCCTCTAGGATTTCCCGGGAGAGTTGGCAACCTTGATATATGTGAGTGCAATAAGCAAAATCATATAGCATTTTCCTAGCATGAGATTTTTTTTTCGTGATATGATTTATTTGCAGCCTTTGACATTGCAACGTGAATTGTTCGGGTACCGACTTAGCACCTTTTAGTGTAGTTACTCCTAACTCTTGATAAACATCTTTACCGTATTAATATCTTTGGAGAAACCTCAATGTCTCGTATTATTTACAACAGAGTTTTAGCTGGGAAGCCCAACTAATAAACAAGAGTATGAGCATTGGCCATTTTTTTCATCATGGTTATAGATGAACTCAGCTTTTGTAAAAACTCATAGAAATATTGACCTCGGACCAGTTCTAGACCTTTGATTCTCCTGTTTTAAGCGCAGTCAGACTGGATTTTGTGCCTTTTTGTGTTTATAAGTTAGAAATCTTACGATAGAGATATAGGTCTCGAAGTCTGTATGTGCAAGAAAAATGGTTGATTCTGAAACACTGCAAATCGGGTCTCTGCTAGATGCTCCCCATGGATCCTGTGTTCAGATTACTAAACGCAAAAAGTACCTTCTGATCTTTGGATTATATACCTTGATCCATCATTGGCTACAGCATTAACCAGCTTCATTTAACCTTAAATGGTCACAGTCAAGCCAAATCATACAATTCCCAAAATGGAAATTAACCAATATAATTCAAATTGGACAAATCAGTATATAACTCAAAACTGCATCACCAGAATGTCCCAACCCTACAAAATAGCTGTTCTGCTGCAGATAGTAAAAATACAGGTTGCCTGTTTCATCATTCCAATCATTCTAGATTTGGTTAATCGACTGACCTTCAAAAACATTCAACAAGGTTTACAACCCAAAGCAAACATAACACATTAAACTGTTGAGTGGCCAATGATAGGTCAGATGCTCTATGCCCCATCTTAGCTATCCTATTGCCCCATATCAGACAATTGTTGGTTATCAACTGGCATTCTGAATTATATGTGACCAGCTTCAGTGAATTCAGCATTAAACTCATCCATTAGATAACCTGGTCTCTTGCCGAAAGACAGTGGGCACATAATTAATCCAAACAACGCTAACAATATTCTATATTTCTTATTTTTTTATTTTTTTTACAACAAAGGATTTTTAAAAGGACCATTCTTTCCCAGCCAGTTCTGAACTGGCTTGGAAACCGATTGATTTTGCCTTGAAGAGGCAAAGCAATTGATCCTCAGAGCTCCAAATGGTAAGTGTAAGTTTTACCCCAACCCTTTCCCTAATCTTTACCATAACCCTTCCCTTTCATGACCCTAACTCTCTCTTCCCCGCAGCCTAACCCTACCCTTCCTTCCCCACAGCCTAACCCTTGGACTACCCTCTCCACAGCCTAACCCTAAGAGTAGCTTCCCCGCAGCCTAGCCCTAAGAGTCCCTTCCCCGCAGACTATCCCTAACCCTCTCTTCCCCAAAGCCTAACCATAAAAGTATGTGGCAGGTGCGACAAGCCCAGCAGGTGGTGGGTTCTAACAAGGAATGGGTAAGTATACTGATCGGCAATACTTACCCATTCAAAAAAAATTCTAAAATGGCTATTTTTCGAAATAGAGACAGCCAAAAATGAGCTTTCAGCTATCTCTATTTCTAAAACAGCCATTTCTGGCCGGGCACTGACAATGTATAGGGCCCCATAGGGGCTCAGTCTCACTCGAAAATATTATTGAAGACCGTAAAAGAAAAAAAAAATGTGTGAAAAATATTTTTATTGGGAAGGATCATTCAACACATTGCTTGTAGAAAGAAAGAATCGACATCAATGTGCCACATATCATCAGAAGGGAGACTACAGAGGAGCCGACTGCTTTTGTCATGTAAGAATATTTTCGCACAGCTGTAAGTACGTCCCAGCGGGAGATCCTGATCAAAACAGTCTGAATGTCTAAAGTACTCAGGAGGAACACAATAAAAACACAAACAGATGGCATCAACTCAGCCACATTACTCTGTCTCCTTAGTGAAGATTGAGAGAGTTTACGGGGGTCGGGGTGACATATTTGCAATCACGTCTACAACAAAATATGGAATATCTATCGCAGAAGGGAGAAATAAGTGCTAGAACATGGGGGTAGTGAATACTCCATTACATGAGTGATACATTTCAACCATCATTACAGATAGGTGTCATTGTGGACCCGATCCAAACCTCTGAACTCTCCTGTCACTCCCCTCTCTCGTGGGGTCTACACATACCTCAGACTGTCATAAGGCAGCCTTATGTTTCTCTGTACAACCGCTGATCTGCAGGAAACCTCTAAAGCCCGCCCCTGCTGTAAAAACTCAATGCTCTCACCACCCACCATACGGAGTTTAGATGGGTGGAGGGGATGCTCCGCCCTGACGGACGCATCTCCGGGCTAAGTGCCATACATCTGGATTTCCATACAGTAACATCCCTCAATAATGTCCCCAGTTCCCATGATTATATCTCACAGTAATGTCCCCAGGTCACATGATTATATTACACAGTAGTGTCCCCAGTTCCCATTATAATAGCTTACAGTAATGTAAGCTACATGATTATATAATACATGATTATCCCTCAGTAATGCCCACAGTTCCCATGGTTATATCTCACAGTAATGTCCCTAGGTCACATGACTATATTATATAGTAATGTCCCCAGATCACACGATTATATCACACAGTAATGTCCCAAGATCACTTGATTATGTCACACAGTAATGTCCCCAGTTCACATCATTATACCAGAAGTAATATACCAGATCAGATGGTCAGTATAGCCCCCCCAGAACTTCCTGGTGTCTCACTAAAATGTTTGGGAGGATGAGTTGTCCCCATTCTTTAAACTACATTTACTGACTTTTTTACTACATTTACTGACACCCTTAAGGAAGCACAGACTGTGGCTCCTAATCTTACAACAACACCACAAGATTCTAGTTTTAAACATTAGGTGTTAAGTTCCTGACAAAGCTTTTTTGGTAAGTGCTGAGTCTTCAGGGCTGAGGATTTGGATGCAATAGAGTAGGTCACTGTGTTTATCTTCTGCCTTCCCTTTTAAGCTTCTTACCACCAACCATAAAGAAAAATACAAGGAATCGCACACAAAATAGGGTCAGAAAACAAACCTTTGTAGAAAGAAACTCAGGATCTTCAGCAGAAGTCTAAAAATGTTATTACATAGCAAAATGTTTCTCCACTAATATGGCTCCAACTATACAACACCCAGCAGCCAATCAATAAGTACAATGAATATAGCATTTCCTTATTATCAACTGAAATTAGAATTGCAAGCAGAGCATTCATGTGGGACATGTTCATATTACGTTGCTGGTGACAAGAGATTAGGCAAATGGCCCACAGGGGTGATTTGATTTTAATCACTTGGTTTGATTGGGAATTGCCGTGCCTGGGGATAGAGAAGCACTTGTAGAGAAGCAGAGCTGACGATCAGGATTCAGTAACCCCCTAAGCGCACGCTGATGATTGACAGCTCTTCCTCCCAGGCGCTGCATCACCAGATCTAATGCTTACATTTACAAACATGGGGACAGGAGAAATTGTTATGAGTACGAGGGCTCAGAGTATGGTTCGAGTCCCTGCACTGATGGCTGTCATTAGTAGAGACAGCCGAAAGTTGCTTTATCGGCTGTCTATATTTCGAATGACAGAGACATTTTAGCTTTATTTTTTTTTTATGAATGGGTGAGAATGCAATCGGCATACTCACCAATTCATTTTCGGAAGTGCAGCCGCCGGACCACCGGCGAGGTGAGTAACCTTCTCCGGGGACTTTTAGGCTTAGGGGGATGGTTAGGGTTAGGCTCTGGGGAAGGGAGCGTTAGGGCCATAGAAGAGGGGGTTAGGGTCAGGCTTGCGGAAAGGGAGACTTGAGGCCAGATTTACTAAGCTTTGGAAAAGTGGAGATGTTGCCCATAACAACCAATCAGATTCTAGCTGACATCTAGTATGTAATAGGAAAGTGAGAGATAGAATCTGATTGGTTGCTATGGGCAACATCTCCACTTTTCCAGACTTGCAGCTTAGTAAATCTGGCCCTTAGTGTTAGGCTGTGGGGAAGTTAGTGAGAGGGTTGGGGATAGAATTCTGACTTACCCTTCTGATCACCATCTTTGGTGCTCCAGGATCGATTGCTATGCAGACTGTGCTCCCGGGAGAAAGGCGCACATTTTAGGAGTTCCCATAAATTCCATGAGAGTCGGCACTTTCTAGCTATACAATACATCCCATATGTCCCTCTTTTTGCAAAAATGTCCCGATTCACCGTCTGCAAAAAGAGTGGGACTTACATGAAAATGGGCGTAGTTTTGACAAAATATGTCCAAATGTGGGCGGAACAGGGTTGCCTCTGGCCGTAACCTGGGCATATTTTGTCCAATTTTTGCAATTCTCAACAGTGGGAGCTGTTATACTCATTGTAAGTGTAGTGTGGGGTGTTCTGGCACTGGGATAAGTAGAGTATAGGAGATTTCTATACCAATTACTTCTCATTCATAACTGAGCACCAGATCCTCACTCATAATCTGAGCCCACTTACGCACGCAAAGTGTGTAAGTGGGCTCTATGGACTGGATGGCGCCTCATAACCTCCAACATGACCCATTCCATTAGGTACAAAATACTCTGCTCCTCAGTTTCCAACTGTCAGTTACTATGGTAACCTCCTTTGGTGAAGAGACTAATAGTTTTTTAAATATCAGTTAAGTCATTTCACCAGCTGAGTGACAGTTGGAAGCCCAGGTGCGGAGTATATTGTACCTAATGGAATGGGTCATGATGGAGGGTCTGGCGCCTTCCAGATGTTATGTTGGTTTTATTACAGTAACCTGGCTTTTAAGCAAAAAGGGACAATTATACAGTGTGTGATGGGAATCTCACTTACGAGCAAGTGTGACTGAAGGCTGCCTATGTCAGCACACTGTTTACAACCAAGAGAGGGGAGTGGGACCGAGTGAGGGGGAAACAAATGGGACAGAAGGATGGCTGTTTAACCCATGTGAAATCTGTAGCGAATATCACATACTACTATTATAAATTCAGCAGTTAAATTAAATTTCTCCCAGCTCTGAGCCCTGGAATAATAACACACTGTCACTTGTGATCTCATAACAATGAAAGATAGATACTTGTGACCTCATAATAATAATACCAGGGTTGCCGACTCTCCCGGAATGTCCGGGAGACTCCCGAAATTCGGGCAGTGCTCCCGGTATCCCGGGAGAGCCAGTAAATCTCCCGCAAGTGACTTGAGGCCCATGGTTTTACTGAAACCACGGCCTCAAGTCCTGCCCCCCTGCCTAGCAACACTAGTATATAATACACTGACACATGTGACTTGTGACCTCATTATAATGACACTCTGGGACTTGTTTCCTTATAGTCATGACAAACTGCTACTTGTGACTTCATTTCAATGACACATAGGGCCTAATCCTCAACTACATCCGCCAAGGGAATTACGTCCTGCTCAGCCGTAATTCCGTTTCAAAGGTTGTGCGCATGCGCAAAACCTTCACGCGGCGGCGGAAGGGCCAGCGGCCATAACTATAAATACGGCCAATGGCTGTTACGAAAAGGGGGCTTTCCCCCACCTTTACGCATGCCGTGTCTCCGCCGGTAAGGCGAAGATAGGCATGCAAATTAGGGGATGGGGTGGGGGAAGCCGTAAGACTGCATAGCTGATCGTAAACGTTAGCATAGGAATCTGGACACGTAAGTGCACTCCCCGCTCCGATGGCGGCTGCACTGACCTCAGGCAGCCATAAGGCGTCTGTAGTTCTGGATACAGCCTATAGACACGTGATCTCATTTTATTGACACACTGATACATGTATCGTCATAATAAAGACTCACTGACACGTGACCTCATATGATACACTTGTAACATAGTAGCATAGTTGATGAGGTTGATAAGATCGTTATCTTATCATTGAAATTGATCCAGATAAAGCAACATCCAATCTATTTCAATTTGGAAAAATCCCTCCTGACCCTAGTTATTTGTAAGTGGATTCCATATCTTGGCTGCCCTTACTGTAAAGAACCCTTTCCTGTGCTGGTTGTGAAACCTCCTCTCCTGTAACCTTAGTTGGTTACCGTGTGTCCTATGTACATTCCTTGGGCTAAAATATTCATGTATCCCTAATCATATCTCCTCTTAGACACCTCTTGTCTAAAGTATCATCATAATGGCACACAGACATTTTTGACCTCACAATATTGACACACTGACCCCGCAGCTGCATCCCCTGGTACCCATCCTACGGCCAATCCATTCCTACACTTAAGGGTCACAGAATAAAGGCACAAAAGACAATGACAACATTAAAAGTAGAACTAAAAGACCACATATACGCAATCTACGTATCGAAACAATACGCCGATTAAGTACAATAGCTACTACGCATGCGCAGTAGCTATTGTTCAGTGAATTACATCCGTCTATGGAAGACGGACGTAGTTCTGAATCTACCCCAGAAATGGTACGTAGATAGCGTAAATAAGCTACTACACATGGTAAGTAGCTCAATTCTTAAAACAATGTACTTAAGACAGGGGCGGCCCTAGGGTTTGCGGGGCCCTAGGCAACACATACACAGCGCCTGGACGCAGGAGTCCAGGCACTGTGTATGTGATTACACAGTCTCCGGGAAGTGAAGGCCCCGCGCCCTGGCGGCACTGTACTTGCTGCCGTGGCTCCGCAAACCCTAGGGCCGCCCCTGCCCGCAGCTTAGTAAATCTGGCCCCAGGTGTTGTGGAACTACAACTCCCACGTGTGATAATAGAAAATGCTTTATCTGAAATTGGAGATGTCTCTTTAACAATGAGACGCTATTGTAAATCCAGGCCTGATGATGTAAGTTATATATTACCTGCCATTAATTTTACTCCGACATGAGGCTCATTATGTATTCATATCGTTCTACACCTTTACTTGCCTTTTTATGTGCTCTAGCACTAGGTCCTCTACTATAATTACTGTTATTTAAATCACAGTTTACTCTTTTCATGCAATTACTCATGGTATTATATATGATTGTACTATATAATAATTTGATGATAAATATAAATCATGTCTTTTAAAAAAAAATGTCCTTAATAAACATAATATATACATAAAGATATGGTCAGTCTAAACACTGATTCAGACTTGAAATTATACCAGATGCCATAGTATGTATCTCTGTGTGCAGAAAAGTGTGCACAAATTATGGTAATTCACACCCATGCCAATTAGTGCTGCAACAGGCTTTGTTCAGAGGGGCATTTTTTGGGAGGGAATAGGCGAATATACAGTAAGGAAGTGCTCACGTAAATTAACACATTTGAGACCCAAAGTAAGTATAGACGTTACAAAGAAACATAGAAAATGACAGCAGATAAGAGCCACATGGCTCATCCAGTCTGCCTAGTGGTTTATTTAAAACTATACTGACCCTACACCATATTTACTCTCAATTTAGTTTGAGATTTAGGATATCCTTATATTTATCCCAAGCATGTTTAAACTGTTCTACTGTGTTAGCCTCAACCACCTCAGATGGGAGGATATTCAACTTATCTATCACCTTTTCAGTGAATTAATTTTTCCGCAGAATTCCTTTGAATCTACCACCCTCCAGTTTACATTCATGCCCTCGTGTTCTATTACACCTCTTCCTTTGAAAAATGCCACCCTGTTCTATTACACCTCTTCCTTTATATAATGTCCCCTCCTGTACCTGTCACCCTCCAGTATATACACATGTCCTCATGTTCTATTACACCTCTTCTTTTATATAATGTCCCTCCTGTACCTGCCACCCTGCAGTATATACACATGTCCTCATGTTCTGTAACGCCTCTTCCTTTATATAATGTCCCCTCCTGTACCTGTCACCCTCTAGTATATACATGTCCTCATGTTCTATTATACCTCTTCCTTTATATAATGTCCCTTCTGTACCTGTCACCCTCCAGTATATTCACATGTCCTCATGTTCTATTACACGTCTTCCTTTATATAATGTCCCCTCCTGTACCTTTCACCCTCCAGTATATACACATGTCCTCTTGTTCTATTACACCTCTTCCTTTATATAATGTCTCCTCCTGTACCTGTCACTCTCCAGTATATACACATGTCCTCATTTTCTATTACACCTCTTCCTTTATATAATGTCTCTCCTGTACCTGTCACCCTCCGGTTTATACACCTCTTCATGTTCTATTACACCTCTTCCTTTATATAATGCCCCCTCCTCTAGCCGGTCACAACCCTTGATATATGTGAAAGTTTCCATCATTTCCCTCCCTTCCCTTCTCTGCTCCGAGCTATACATGTTTAGTTCCTCTAGCCTTTATGGGTATGTTTTGTTACACAGGCCATGGACCATTTTAGTTGCTCTTCTTTGCACAGTCTCTAATGATGTCTTTCTTTTCTGGAGATATGGCTCCAGAACTGAACACAGTATTCTAGGTGAGGGCGTACCAATGATTTATAAAGGGGCATCACTACTTCTCTCTTTCTGCTACTAATTCCTCTCCCTATGCAACCAAGCATCTGACTTGCCTTTCTCATTGCTGTGTTACATTGCTTGGCTACCTTTAAGTCACATGAAATAATGACTCCTAGATCCCTTTCCTCCTCAGTAGTTTCTAATGTAATGCCATTAATGATATACTGAGCTTTTGTGCCCCAAGTGCATGATTTTGCACTTTTTGGCATTAAACTGCAGTTGCCACACTCTTGACCATTCCTCCAGTCTACCTAGATCATCCTTCATTTTCTGTACCACTTCTGGCGTGTCTACCCTGTTACATATCTTTGTGTCATCTGCAAAAAGGCATATTTTTCCCATATTTGCCCCTTTTTAGCACTAGTCCAAGTACAGAACACTGGGGTACTCCACTGGTTACCTTACCATCCCCAGAAGGGATTTCATTTACTACAATCCTCTGTTGCCTATCCTGTAACCAAGATCGTACCTATGCAACTATCTTTTAAGTCTATGCTGACTAGTGGAGGGGGGGTGGTGCAAGTAGTGTGTCTGAGGAGAGTGTACCACTACCAGAACAATAAAAGGGTAGCAACTTTAACCTTTTTGTCAGTTTGACAAGCTTTTAACTAGTATGTTTTATAAAGTTCTAGCCCTAATTAGTAATAGGTTGGTTCTAGGGTGTTCCCTTGTTCTGATTGGCTACAAGGAGGGTTTAGTCCTTTCTGTGTGTTATCGTGAGTATCGGAGGGCCCTGAAAGAGAGGGGAACCTGCCAATACTCTAATCAGCTCTCCAGTTGCCGGTACAGGTGGTAAGTCACTCTGACCAGTCTCCTTCAGCCAGGACCTGCTGCCGGCAAAATAGGCCGCCCCCACACACTGCAAATCTCCAGGGTTCCTATTGAAATACATAAGGATGAATGTACAGGGAAAGTACAGGAAAAGTACAGGGAGTACTTCTTAAAAACAAGCCTTCCCAGCACATCGGCCCACCTCGACTTATTCCTGCAGGTCTCCAGCTATATGTGACATCATGATGTCTAACCTCACATAGGGGCAGCCAATTTGGGCTGGAGGTAGCCCTGAGCCATTCTACCCCATACCCTCCAACATGACCCATTAGGTACAAAACACTCTGCTCCTCATTTTCCAACTTTCAGTTACCATGGTCACTACCTTTGTTGAAGAGGCAAATCGTTTTTTAAATATCAGTTAATTAATTTAAACCAGATGAGTGACAGTTGGAATCTCAGGAGTGGATTGAATTGTACCTAATGGAATGGGTCATGTTGGAGGGCCTGCTACCCCC
>WWET01001087.1:16305-27257 GCA_011038615.1 Limnodynastes dumerilii | reverse complement strand
GATGTCTAAAGCATTCATTGATGTTACGGAAATAACAGACAAGGTTGTGTGCCCCCTAGAGAGCGGACTGAGAGAGGGGACTTTTGTCTGTAGTGTTTTGCACGCTAATGTCAGACACAGTGCAGGGGAAAGTCTGCCTTCATAAAGAATTTACAAATACGCCGCGTTATCACTTGTAAAGCCGATCACATCAGCCGGATGTCAGATCAGATGAGACCGGAATTCACAGACAAGTGAGAGGCCCTTCAACATTTGACTTTTTAACTTTTATATTAAACTTTTGCCTGCACTGTACAGTCCCCAATGACAGACAATTGTACAAGAGAACAGCATGTAAAAGGAAACAGACTGGAACAGTGTCTCTGATGAACCCTACACATAAATATTTTGTTGGCATGCATTAAAGACGAAATGAAAGCACAATTGTACTCCGTGGGCCGCATCAGGACTTCCAATCCCAGATGGGATTCCATGCTAGATCCGGGTGTGGTTTGCCGGCTTGATGGTCTTTTTTTGCAACAGATCAATGTGCGGCAGTTTGATGGCAACTGCCATCCATTACCGGCACTTTCCATTTTCGACAGCAGAGGTGCTGCTACTCCCAGAGACAAGTAAGCATTTGCACCCTAGCCGTACCCTTAATTCTCCCCTAACACTCTGTTTCCTTCAGCCTAACCCTAACCTTTTCCTTCAGCCACAACTCACAACCTTCCACTTCTTGAGCCCTAACCCTAACCATTCAGGTCCTGCAGCCTAGCCCCCATGTCTCGCAGTCGAACACTAACCTTTCCTTTAGCTCTAACCCACAACCTTCCACTTCTTGAGCCCTAACCTTAATCATTCGGGTCCTGCAGTCTAACCCTAGCCCCCATGTCCCACAGCCTAACTCTAACCTTCCCCTTCTTGAGCAATAGCCCTAACCTTCCATGTCCCGCAGCCTAACCCTAACCCTCTGTTTCCCACAGCCTAACCCTAACCTTCCCCTTAAACCCTAACGCTAACTTTATCCTGCTGCACCCGCCACAGCCTGTCAGCATTGGGAATGGGTCAAAATAGGTTCCCGTTCTCAAAAGCAATTTTCTATTCGCTGAGCGTTTCGACAATGATACAGCCGCCATTCAGCTGGTGGCTGTATCATTGTCGCAATAGGGCTGGCCAGACCGGCAACCGCATGCCAAAAATAGTAATCTACTTAACAAACAATTAAACCCTAATTTGTTTATGTTTCTTTTTCTTTTCTTTTATTTTTAACAGTAAAGATGATAACCAGCATTGTGACGTAACCAGCATTGTGACTAAACTGGCTTTGTGATGTAACTGTCATTGTGATATAACTGGCTATGTTACGTAACTGGCATTGTGATGTAACTGGCATTGTGACGTAACTGGCATTGTGATGTAACTGGCATTGTGATGTATCTGGCATTGTGACGTAACTGGCATTGTGACGTAACTGGCATTGTGATGTATCTGGCATTGTGATGTAACTGGCATTGTGATGTAACTGGCATTGTGATGTAACTGGCATTGTGACGTAACCGGCATTGTGACGTAACCGGCATTGTGACGTAACTGGCATTGTGACGTACCTACACAGCTCTGCTAGAAAATAGATGATATCTAGGATAAAATACTTACCAGTCAGTACAGAATCTTCATGACTCCGAGACTCCCAGAACCACCACTTTATAATATCGCCATTTAACTGCCGTCCAATGGTCTGTCAGAAAACAGCCCATCACACCGTCAAACCACACCCTTATATTTATTGTTCTATCCTAAAGTACCATAATGAGCCAGTCTAAGGGCCAGATTTACTAAGCTGCGGGTTTGGAAAAGTAGAGATATTATTACCCATAGCAACCAATCAGATTCTAGCTCTCACTTTCCTATTACTTCCTAGAGAATGTCAGCTAGAATCTGATTGGTTGCTATGGGCAACATCTCCACTATGCCAAACCTGCAGCTTAGTAAATCTGGCCCTAATCACAGTCACAGAATGATTATACTAAAGGTACATCAAGCAGAGGGGATATATATGGCAATCAGTCCTGCATCTCTCCATCTCTCCATCTAACCTCCCCTATCTAATCCTTCTGTATGATATGCTAAAAGATGGGGCCCTGTGTAGTTAATGAATTGTATATGTGCCTGACCATTCATGGGTTCTCTCTGGAGAGATTTTAAAAAGGAGTTCACTATTTGTAGCCACACATGAGAAAAATACATGCTTATAATATTTAACTTGGAATTGTTGAAAACCGTGAATCAGACGGTTGTTTTGTATTCCCAACACCCAGATCAATATGTTTTTACATGGGCATGACTGAAGATAATACATAGCCGCTTTGTGTTGTGCTCTGTGAGGGGTCTTGGGAGTAGCTCAGAGCGTGGGTGGAAGTTGACAGCACACAGTGGCGCAGAACATTAACCTTTGAAGCCGGTCCCTGGTGTTGGCGCTACCGATATGTTAATGTCTGATCTGTTCTTAGCTGTAAGTTTTTTTTATGCGATGCAACCGGGATGTTCAGTGCTGGTTATTAAAAGTTTGCATTGCTCATTCCAAGGCTGTATGGCTTTGTAAACTCACAAATATCATTCCCAGGGAAGTGACTCACAAGGAATTCATCATTTCCCTGCTCAGGGTAATTGGTCGAGGTGGGAGTTGACTCATCGATGCTTCTGTATAGCAGCATGACACAATCTATACGCTGCTACATTACTATCATTTGCTCTTATTTCCATAAATCAGACCGTTTCTCCAGACACGGTGCTGATGAATATGTCATTATTGCTGCCGAGACCTCCCTGTAGACGTTAATCTGGACACACGGGCGTGTGAGTCATTTATTTCCATTTTGGGGTCAATGGTCATTCGCAGGTGCCGTACAAGAGCCTTTGAGGGCGTAATTATGTACATACGCACGTTTTGAGAAATCCCGTCACCTTCCGTTCTGTGACAATGACATTCGTTCCGTGCGTTCGGATCGATTTCCGGACTTTATCATCTGTGTACGAGGACACATCAAAATGACACAATCACAGCACAATCCGCTCGATCCAGACGGAGGTGTAGGACGGGGTTGGATGCGCACAGTGTGCATACTAGATGGCAGGGGGGGGTGGGTTGGCGAGAACGGCCCTTTGTTGAAGGATCTCAATTCGATTGCTTCTGCCTTGCAAAGATACCTCATAAATGCGGCGAATGGTGAGTATTTATCTAACCCCAACCCTTATCCTAATCCTTACCCTTACCCTCCCCTTCCATTAGCCTGACAATAAAACTCCCCTCTCCGCAGCCTAAGCCTAAGACTCCATTCCCCACAGTCTGACCCTAAGACTTCCCTCCCCACAGCCTGACCCTAAGACTTCCCTCCGCACAGCCTAACCCTAAGATTCCCCTCTGCACAGCCTAACCCTAAGATTCCCCTCTGCACAGCCTAACCCTAAGACTCCCCTCTGCACAGCCTAAGCCTCCATTCCCTGCATTCTGACCCTAAGACTCCTTTCCCGGAAGCCTGGCCCTAAAACTCCCTTCCCCACAAACTAAGCCTAAGACTCCATTCCTCACAACCTAACCCTAGGACTCCCCTCCCATTACCAGGATGCTCTTTGTATTGGGTGGTGTCACCAGGATGGTCTTTGTATTGGATGGTAGACACTAGGATGCGTTCTTTATTGAATGCCAGTCACTAGGATGCTCTCTGTATTAGGTGCCAATCACTAGCATGCTCTCTGTATTGGGTGCCAATCACTAGCATGCTCTCTGTATTGGGTGCCAATCACTAGCATGCTTTCTGTATTGGGTGCCAATCACTAGCATGCTCTCTGTATTGGGTGCCAATCACTAGCATGCTATCTGTATTGGGTGCCAATCACTAGCATGCTCTCTGTATTGGGTGCCGATCGCTAGAATGCTCTCTGTATTGGGTGCCAATTGCTAGAATGCTCTCTGTATTGGGTGCCAATCACTAGCATGCTCTCTGTATTGGGTAGTTACCGCTGGGATGCTACTTGCATAGCATGGAGGTCACTATAACTCTTATCTTTCTGTGAAATACAAGTCAGTAGATGATGTAGGTGATTGTAGCTCTCTGACATAACACCTTTTCATGGATATTACTGACTATACATAGTCTCGCTACAGTATATATTTGCACTGTTCTTACAATAGGTTTTTTATTCCGTGTTAATCACGTTTACTTTTGACCCCACCCACATGGGACTTTTCACTTATTTGTTTTCCTGGACCACTATAAGTTTCCAATCCGTCCACTGGTGGATTGGGGACTTATATTAATTGCCTTTACAGGCACATTTAATGATCATTCTCACAAAGTCCCCAGTTTGTCCTTTTTGCCATGGCCTCTGCATTAGCTGAGTGCTGGGGAGGCAGTACACGGCTTTACTCTTTCAAAACTCCTCCAACACGCTTCTGCAGAGTCAGCCTCCATTCAGCTGGGACGACAAGCACTTATCATTGTGATGGACAGTGTGGTCTGTGTTCCAGTGAAATGTTACCTTTTGTGTTTTTATTACATTGCTTTCAATTTATCTGAAGAAGTCTGTTGACATATTGTCCTCCAGAATTGTCACTTACCCAATAATATGTCAGTCTCCAGTTTTCTCTAAATTACCGTCTCCCTCCCAGCCACTGTATCCAAATAAAGAGCATGCAACTACAAATAACCAGTTTAATTATGGTCTATTTTTGTGCCTTAATAAAGCTCTTTATTTCTCCTTAATGGTGCTCTAATTATCCTTGTAGGAAAGTTACAGTCCTGTTATAGCGATAATTTGAGCTTGCTTAAGGAGAAAGAGCTTTATTATACTGTAGGTCATACATTCTATATGCCCCATAATAAAGCTCTTTATTCATACTTATTTGTACTCATATCTAGCCCAAAATAAGGATGCACCAGATCCAGAATTACGCAAAACAGCTGATTTAAGCATTCTGGGCCTGATTCACACTATGTAAGTTCAGAATCTCTGCGCATATTTTACGAACGAATATACTGCACATGCCCAGAACTCAAACATACACACGGAAACTACGGCTGACTGATTCACGGTTGACTTAGGACTGATTCATGCATCGCCACGGTATGAGTCCTGCATGCGTGGCTAGAGGGGCAGGACTCTTATTGCAAATAAGTAGCACACGGACTATTAACGTACAGCATGGGCGTTCCTCTAGAGTTAAGACTGATTTACAAGTGCAAGGGTGCTGCCTCACCGAGGAGAAGAAATCAAACTACTGAAGAACGAAGAGGCAGTGGCGAATGGTATTAATGTAACCCCAACCCTTATCTTAATCCTTACCATGACCCTCTCCTTCCATTACCCTAACCCTCCCTTTCCCACAGCTGACCCTAAAACTCCCCTCCCAGCAGCCTAACCCTAAGACTCCCCTCCCCACAGCCTGACCCTAAGACTCCCCTCCCCGCAGCCTAACTCTATGGCTGGTCGTCCACTGCAAGCGACTTTGAGCGACTAACAGGTAGCGCATAATCGCGTGTGTAGGAACGATTGATCCCAATGCACAGAACCTTGGTGAACGACGTCCACTGCAAGCGACTTTGAGTGACTGACTTTCGGCGACAACAGGCGACGAGCGACTGATCCCTCAGGAATTGGATTTGCCGCTTCCAGTAGCCTGTACGAAGGCAAATAAAGCTACTTAGACCATAATAAAAAGGGTTATTTCTGCCTATGGGCACATTCCCACTCTACAGAGGACAGGGACAGACTACATTATTACGCTCCAGGATTCACAAAACATGACTTTTTAGCCAGTTTTGATTTTTAACCTATTGATAGAAAATGAGCCCTAAAAGGCCATTACTACAATGAATATCCAGGCTGGAAAATCTGGGTATTCTATGATGCCATACAATAGGATTTATTAGTATAGCAGCATTCATTTCTTATCCAGATAACACTGCTCATACTGAAAGTGACATTTTCCATACACACACAAAGTCACCTATTGTGGACGACCTCAGTCTCTCCTATTTGCCTGACTCAAAGTCGCCTATAGTCGCTCCAAAGTCGCCTATAGTGGACGACCTCAGTCGCTCCTAGTCACCTGACTCAAAGTCGCCTATAGTGGACGACCTCAGTCGCTCCTAGTCACCTGACTCAAAGTCGCCTATAGTGGACGACCTCAGTCACTCCTAGTCACCTGACTCAAAGTCACCTATAGTGGACGACCTCAGTCGCTCCTAGTCACCTGACTCAAAGTCACCTATAGTCGCTCCAAAGTCGCTTGCAGTGGACGACCAGCCTAAGGCTCCCCATAGAGTGTCCTGTAATATTCACCTGTCCAGCGTTTCCGCGGCGATGCGACAGGTATACGGCAGCGGTTTCCGAATGAATGAATGGGTAAGTGTGCTGATCGGCATACTTACCCATTTATTAATAATGTTTTCATATTAGCGCAATATTCGTAATAGAGACAGACAAGCTTTCGGCTGTCTCTATTTTGGAAACAGCATCCCCTGCATCTCCTCTGAGGTACCTGGATGCCATTCCAAAATCAATAATCTAGAGATGGCATGTGTACCATCCCGCGCGCCAGTAAAGAAAATATATTGTCATATCCTAAATATCGTTACAGCAAAACACCCCTTCATGCGGCTTTGTACGTTTCACTGAGCTTCCGTGTTGCAGATTTAGCCGTCGGATGTTTGCTGATGCGTCTGCGGTGTGCGTGCTCTCACTATCCGTCATTTGTATATGGTTTTTATATACCTCGTCTGACGTCTCACTGGCTGCAGGATAGATGAGGGAACTAATTGAGGGAATCCGGGCCCCCCTTGCAGATAATTTGCTTCATGCGGTTTCTGGGTATATATGAATTCATGCTTTGTCAACAGTAATGAGACAAAAAGCAAACACCCGCTGTGCACTTACACTTTAATGGCAGAGATATACATCGTCATTATGATAGTACCGGGAACCCATCAATTACTTTCATAAGCACCTTAGTATCGAGCCTCCACCTTAATGAGTACTTGTACATGATAAACATTTGTGCATTGTACCCAGTCCTACGTGACCGCAGTATTACCTTTCGAGAGCAGGAGGAGGGTAAATGGCATTGGGGGGGGGGGGGGTTGGGAGAGTTAATTTTCCTAAGGAAGAGGCAGGAATGGGGTGCTCAGCTACAGGGAATGTCGGACAGTTGCGGACCTGTATTATCTGTGGGCCGATGCGCAGGGAAGTTCCTGATAGATGGGGCCCGGTAATGTGCAGCTCTCAGCAGAAAGTATCGGCAATATACCTAAGGCAAGTATCAGTGGGCCCCATCTATCCATCCATCTATCTATTAACCAAAAGAGGTGTGTCTTGTGCCATATATAGGAGGTGTGTCTTGTGCCATATATAGGAGGTGTGTCTTGTGCCATATGTAGGAGGTGTGTCTTGTGCCATATGTAGGATGTGTGTCTTGTGCCATATATAGGCCATCCATCTATCTGTTAACCAAAAGAGGTGTGTCTTGTGCCATATATAGGAAGTGTGTCTTGTGCCATATGTAGGAGGTGTGTCTGGTGCCATATATAGGAGGTGTGTCTGGTGCCATATATAAGAAGTGTGTCTGGTGCCATATATAGGAGGTGTGTCTGGTGCCATATATAAGAGGTGTGTCTTGTGCCATATATAGGAGGTGTGTCTGGTGCCATATATATGAGGTGTGTCTTGTGCAATATGTAGGAGGTGTGTCTTGTGCCATATATAGGAGGTGTGTCTTGTGCCATATATAGGAGGTGTGCCTTGTACCATGTATAGGAGGTGTGTTGTGTGTCATATATAGGAGGTGTGTCTTGTGCCATATATAGGAGGTGTGTCTTGTGCCATATATAGGAGGTGTGTCTTGTGCCATATATAGGAGGGGTGTCTTGTGCCATATATAGGAGGGGTGTCTTGTGCCATATATAGGAGGAGTGTCTTGTGCTTAGCTAGAAGAGGTGTGTTGTGTATTCATTCAGAGGAGGCGTGTCTTTACCAGCAAGAAGGAGGTGTGTCATATGCTCAGCCAGGGGAGGCGTGTCTTTACCAAGAAGAAGGAGATGTGTCCTATGCTCAGCCAGGGGAGGCGTGTCTTTCCCAGCAAGAAGGAGGTGTGTTTCTTGCACCCAACTAGAATTATCTTGATATCAGCCAGAGGAACCGTGTCTTGCACACAAAGCAGGTTTACCTTGTGCTCAGCCAGAGAAACAAAATATGGAGGTCAAATAGAAAGGGTCAGAAAAGACAGACGAATCTGAACACACCAAATACAGAGTAACATTTTAGATTTTTCATATGATGGACAAAGTATTACCCAGATTCAGACACTAAAGTTTGTTAGCTCTTTAGTGAACACAACAGTACAACAAAGCAAATTACAAATGGATTCCCACTAGTGACCGTTGGATTATGAGTTGTGACATTGCGTGAGATGTTATATCGCAGCTGTAGGTAAATGGCTCCATATTTTCTGCATAGCCGATATTTGCACTTGTAAGTGTTAATTATAAGCAGGAACAGTATGTGAATATTTACACAGAGGAGGACATGTAGACATCGGCACCTTTATTGTTTAGACTTCTTATGAACGTGATATTTTTCGGTTTGCTGGCTTGCTTCTTCTTTTGTACATTTCCATGTAAATTAAGAATGTTTAGAAGAAATGATAAAGTTTATGTGATGTGACTCCGGGGGGTAATGCAGCTGGGGAACAGAAGACAGCAATTAAACAGAAAATTGCAAAGATGTTTTATTTACTTAAAGTTATCATCTGCTCCTCTTCCCAGGCACAGTACCCACAGGCAAATCCAGGGGGTGTTTCCAATTGCCCCCTGGGCTTGGAGTGGGATGGTCGGGTCACTAAGGATGACGGTGGCTGAGCACTCTCTTGTGTGTGGCCACCTTAGTAGGGCTGGAGAAAGGCCAGAGCTAGCCACACACAGTATCATGTGGCTTCCAACATAATGCTCCAATCATTAGGGACAGTGGCGTGACTACTGTGAGAGCAGGTGGTGCAGCTGCTACAGGGCCTATAGAAGAGGGAGGCCTGTGGCAGCTGCCCACTCTTCCCCCATGGAACTCTAAGCTGTCAGAAGTTATCATTCTTTTTGTAATGGGGTCCAGCAACACCTATCTGAAGCCCACATAAGAGGCCAGTGGGACATGAGCGCCACACAGGATTCCTGCCAGGAAGTTGAGTTTAGCCAATGTGGGGGTGTGGCTTAATGACGCAATTTATGCAAATCACAAAATCAAGTAACACTAGGGATCGCTGTAATGAGAGGGACTTACGGGACAATTGCCTGCTCTCCTGGGACACTGGGAAAACTGCTAAATTTTCAGGAGTCCCCAACATAGTCGGCATCTATGAAATACATAATTCCGAGTCATCACAGTCCGTAACGATCCTGGCTCTTGTACAAGTTTAAAATACCCTGAATTTTAATTAATAGTCCCTAAGTATAGAGATTGTGGCACCCAAACACTCAATTAATTATCATATGCCTGGATGAGGCATAGCAATCGATCCATGGATCGAACACGGTGCTCCGATAGGTAAGTCTTAAAACTACACCAACCCTTTCCCTAATTATAACCCTAACCCTCCCATTTCATTACCCTAACCCTAACCCTCCCTTCCCCGCAGCCTGACCCTAACCCTCCCTTCTCCCTAGCCTGACCCTAAAACTTCCTTCTCTATAACCTAACCCTAAGACCCCCCTACCTGCAGCCTGACCCTAACCCTCCCTTCCTATGAGCCTAACCCTTACCCCCTCCCAACACTAAAAGAGGTTACTCATCTCTCAGGAGCTGTCAGTGAAGGGTCTCCGGCGGGTCCTGAGAAAATGATTGGGTGTTGCCTATTGGCATACTCACCGATTCATTAAAAATAATACTCATCGATTCATTAAAAATAATTCTAAACAGACTGCCCATTCGAAATAGAGACAGGCGAAAAATCGAACATTCAGCTGTCTCTATTTCTAAAAGCAGCTAATCGTAGCGGGGACCGCAATGGCTATCTGAGCAATTCCCTACGTTCATATCAACATTTGACAAAAAAAATTGTCATCTATGTAAAAGCTTTCAATATATCTTCTAATTAGCAGGAATCACATTGACATTCACATGGAATTAATTAGTGGAAATGACAATTAAATGACATTTTTCTTGCATTGTTAAGAATTAAAAAAAAAACCCATCAATGATGAATATTTTATGCTGTTGCTTTGAAATGAGATTACTTACACATATGACACAAATTACTGTCAGCTCCACGTTCCAATCCCCTCTGCTAATCACAGGCCTGACAGTATAGGAAGTGACAGGTTCTTTGTTATCGGAGACCAGGCGTTGCTGGTTCCTACTTTTAAAATGATTGATTGGCAATGTCGCAGGGAGTTAGGGAGTAACGATCCTGAGAGTGTTTTCTGTGGGGGTTGAGATCTGGGAGTAGCTTAGCTGTAATTTTATTATTATTATTGGGCCGTATTCAGAGATCCGTTTTTGAGGGTAGTTCCGTGCATATTTTTAGGATCGGATCAGCTGCGCATGCATAGTAACTTGATGTACGTAGTTTACGTTGACTATACGCACGGAAGTGCCTAACGGACGTACATGTGAATCACACTTGGGGACATACGCACGGAAATCAGATGTATGGAAAAATTTACATAAAAGTGGGTGGGGGGAGGCATTTAAATGAACGCATGGAGGCGGGGTTATCAAGAATCGCACGGACGGAGCACATATATGCACGTAAGTACACACGGAAAGAACAGAGTGGTCTATAGACTTGTAAGTCGTTGACCGCACGTCCGGGAGAGGGGAGTGTCGGGGTTTGTTGGTGGGTGTTTCCTTGCTCCGGCCGTGCGTATAATTGCGTACCTTTAAAAAACGGATCTCTGAATACGCCCTATTATTATTATTATTATTAT
>WWET01001086.1:438469-451788 GCA_011038615.1 Limnodynastes dumerilii | reverse complement strand
TTGGGATTTTCTAACCGGAGACCCACACCCAATGGGAAGGCCTTTTTCGCAGCTCCACCCTAGGAATAACTGACAAGGTTTAGCGCGGATTCGATTCCATTTATCCTTTCCCCTGCAATTGTTTGTTGCAATAATTAAAAAATAATAATAATTCTAACACTAGTAAAAAAAACATGTACTGTGGAGGAACTGCTGGTATAAAGCATGTCTGTATGACTAGTACTGTATATATGGGGGAAGACATGATGTGTATGAGCACGGTTGTTCTAATTAATCTGTGAGGAAATCACTGTTATAATGTGGTGGATCCCTGCAGAGTGAAGTAAGGGCCTCTAATAAAACTACTTTGCCTCATGCCCCATTTGTACCTAATTCATCTTGGCTTTTCCAGTTCATCCACTCTTTAGCCATTTTAGTTGCTTTGCATTATGCCCCGTTTATTTGATAGAGTACATTGAAATCAAAGGCAGCTTAAATTCTAGCAAATGTCTTAGGGAAAACATTCTAATCCTTTAATTCTTAATATTATTCTACACGAATAAACACCTTAAAATGTGATTTAACTTCTATTCTACAAAAAAACCAACCTGAAAAAAAAAAGAAATCAATATATTGAATCACACTAAGGACATGGGTCCGGATTCAGAGCTCCGGCTACAATGCAATTGAGGCCGGAGTTCTGCGAAAAGTGCTACTGCGCATACGCAGCAATTTTGGAACATAATCTACGTTACTTCCTGCAACGTAGATTGCGTACACGCGGTCTTTAAAATCTACGTTGCAAGAAGTAACGTAGATTACATTCCAAAAATTACTGCGCATTTTTCGCAGAACTCCGGCCTCAATTGCATTGCGGCCGGAGTTCTGAATCCGGCCCATGATCCAGAGACTTTGTGCAGCAGATGCGCAAATCCGATTGCTGAATCTGCATTCTATTCAGAGTTCTTGTAACTGTATAGGACGTACAGAAGAGGTGCATTCATCGGAACAATGCAAACGGATGCATATAGACAGAGGGTGCAAGGTGTGATTGCAGCAGACTAGACAAGTTTGCACATTTCAAAGAGAATTTATAGCACAAAAAAATTTTAAATAATGCCTGAGTAGAATGTGGGCCAATACTCTGCTGTAGAAGCTTAAAAAAAATCTATGTTGCGTATTTCATGATAGGCACCATACAAACACACTGACATATGTGAAGTCAGCTTTATTGCAAGAGGTTCATATTAAAACTTTACACAGAGTGTATATATCCCCCAGCCAGAGGAAACACGTTACCAGGAGCATCAGGCTCTTTTGCATTTTTTCCATTGTATGTGGGAGTGTGGGAAGATCAGAACTTTTTGGAACAAGGTTATGTACTATATTAATTCTATTTTGAGTTCATGGGCAGGATCCTGAACTACGTCCATCTTCCATAGACGGACGTAATTCACTGAACAATAGCTACTGCGCATGCGTAGTAGCTATTGTACATAATCTGCGTATAGTTTCGATATGTAGATTGCGTATATGCGGTCTTTTAGACCGCATATACGCAATCTACCTATCGTACCCTTCGTGCTACTTACTTACGTATATACGCAATCTACGTATCTACGTATCGTACCCTTCGTACTACTTCGTACCCTCTTGTTAGAGGGGGGGCGACACATCTCTGGGCTGTCCAATTTTAGACATGGACAGCCCAGAGTTTGCGTCCCCTGACCAAGTATAGTATTAGATGGGGCAAAAACATACCGGTAGGTTAATTGGCTGCTGACTAAATTAACCCTAATGTATGTATGTGTTAGGGACCTTAGTATGTAGCTCCTATAGGGGCAGGGACTGATGTGAATGTCTAAATGTAAAGTGCTGCGAACAATTTGTGGCGCTATATAACTAAGCATTAATAATAATAATTATACCTCTTTTACATAATGCTGAAAAAGTTGTGAAGGTAAGGATTTTCTGCAAGGGGGCACCAGCCAAAATCTTGCCTAGGGCACCGGATTGGCTAGGGCCGGCCCTGATCGCATCTTAGGATCTGGTCCTGTTACTGAACTAAGAACTATACACAAAAGCACTTTAGGCATATTGCACCTCAAGACCATAGGATAAGTACACAGCTAGGCTATATGCAAACCTTAGTGTATTTGCTAATGATGATGATGACAATGATGAGGAAGTTGCTGCACATGAAAAGCAACTGGGTGGACTTTCAAGAAATATATATGTGGATTTAAATAGGTGACATTATAATGTGCACATTGCATTTGTAAGCTTTGAGTCAAAATTTGTGACTGATCTGACCTAAATACTATATTTCTTGTAAATTAATGGAAGTACAAATGTAATTGCTGCACTGGGCACTACTGTGTCTAACCTTTGTAAGATGATTTAATTTTATTGAATGCAACCAAGTAGCAATGATAATACTGAACACATGCTCCTATTGTCCCTTTTATACAGGAAACAGAAATTAATCCCCAACACAAAAGATCTTAAAATATGTCATTTTAAAACATTTAAATGTTACAGATATAATACAAGACTGGTCCCCGATTTACTGAAAGACAGTGTTTTCCTGTCACCAGGATTAGAAAATGTCCCATTTAGTAAGCAGGGCAAAGCGAGTGGGAATGCTTCTGCTCTGTTTGAGGTGGAGGAAGTATGTTAATAGTAAATTAAGGGCTATACTAAAATGGAGACAGTATGGAAATCTAAAAGTATGGTTTTCAATAATTGTTTAATAAAAAAGACAGTTTAACAAGACCTATTAGTGTAAAAAATGGATTTATAATGTATATTTGTACCATTTTATTTTATTTTTCCCCTGCCCATAAAAATAATAAAATGCAATCTTTAAATGATAAAATAAAAAGTATACATAACTTTTTCCAATGTTGGAATTTTTGTGAGCTTTAAATTTCATGAAGGAAATACAAGCTATCTATAAAGGAAGAGGATGCATCTCTGCTATCAAGTGATGGTGAAATGTTAAGAAAAGGACGGGAGAAACCTTGATCAATAACATTACAAAATAAATACTAAAATACAGGACAGATGAATTGTTAATACAGTCCTAAACAGCAAGATAACAGACTAAAACCAGCACAAGTTTTGCACCCACTCATTAATAAGAGCATTGGGATAATTGTGTGCACATGGGCCATATGTGTGAGGGGGTTTACATGTCCTTCCTTATTTACATGGGCTCAGAGCTCCTCGTCTCCTAAGTCATTAGCTTTGGTGTGTGTTCTTGTATACAGTACTTGGACAGGTACTGCTATGAATGATGAAAAGCACTTATTATATCTGTATTTCAGAATAATGATACAGTTTTATATCTAATAACTTTGCCCTTTAGATAAATAAAAAAGGTTTCATTTAGTTTGCACCCAAATCTTTGCGTGGTCAAGTCTGTCACTGGGATATAACGCCTATATCCACTTGAATCATTTTTACTTAATTTTTTATGCCTTAAAATCTGTCTAATTTAATAAGGAATCTACAGCCTTCAATTTAGACAGAATAAAATCACATTAAATTCTGGCTGTAAAAACAGCAAACATCAAAATGTTGAGGTTGCTTAGCAACATACTGGTATCATGGACTCCATTAATCACTATATTACACCATAAGGGTTATTTTTAAGAACTGTGAATTTCGCATTGGGTTTTTAGGTAGAACAGATACAGATTTTTTTTTAACTAAGCTGAATCATTGGAATGTCTTATTAGGTTATAACAAGTATGACATGTCAAATAAGTAAAGAAAAATATATTGATAACTTTAAACCTTGCTGGTTGTTATGTTGACAGTCAAAATGTAGACAGGTCAATTTGTCAACAGTTCAGTTTTATGTTAGTATTACATATATAATACATATATTATTAAATGTCTGACTTTATTTTTTTTACAATTTCCAGCAATACATTCAATTTACAGATGTTATAAACAAATACTGAAGTAATAAACAACTGTAAATTCGGACCTGTCAGAATTTTGACCTGTAGACGTTCCATACCAGACCCACTATAAGTAGCAATTTTTTTTTGTATTGTGCAGTTGCAAAGACAAAAATATTGTGTTAAACATTTATGAGCATAACTCATTAGTCTAAAATAAAAAGGCACAAGTCTTTAAAACATGCTTTACTTGCACCTAGAATTTTTTTGTTTCCTTTTTATAAGGATGTTCTGGAGAACACAAGATAAATGCAATTTAGCTCAAGGCTTTGATTATATCGAGTCAGCAGAAAAATCAGGTCATTTTGTGAAGAAGAAAATGTTTTGATTCCTAACAGAGCAAATCTCCATTTGCCCATGTATGTTCTTTAGCTCTACCATCCCTAAAAAGCGATTGCAGTCTCTGGTCCGATGGCTCGTTTTGCGAAATAGAGACAGCCGAAAGTTACTTTTCGGCTGTCTCTATTTTGAATAGGGGGCCATTTTTATGAATGGGTGAGTGTGCTGACAGCTACAGCTACGGAGAGGTTAGTAACCTCTCCGATGCAGTTTAGTATTAGAGGGGGGTTAGGGTTAGGAGCTTTTGAAGGGAGGGTTAAGGTTAGGGTCAGGCTGTGGGGAGGGGAGGGTTAGGGTCAGGCTGCGTGGAAGGGAGTGTTAGGGTCAGGCTGTGGGGAAGGGAGGGTTAGGGTAATGGAAGGGGAGGGTTAGAGTTAGAATTAGGGGAAGGGTGTTCGATGCTCTGGGGATCGATTGCTATGCCTCTTTAAGGCATAAGCAATCAATATCACAGCCAGTTCAAAACTAGCTGAGAGAGAATGACCCTATCGAAATAGGGCTATTCTTTGCGGGGACCCACACCCCCTAAAAAGCACATCGCAATATTGGTCTAGTGTAAAAAGTTTAAAAGAGGGTTTGGTGGAAAACATGAGAATTTAATCCATAATGTTTGGTGGAAAGGAAAAAATGATTTGGGGCTGTTTCATGGATTGGCTAGGACTGGTAATTTCTATTCTAGAAATGTAGGCTTCAATCTACAGTGTATGGTAACGGTGAGGAAAAGCCCTTTCCTTTTCAGTATTCATGTATTGCTTTTGATATTCCAAACTACAAACTAAAGCAAAACCAAAGTAAAGGATTGAAGTTATAGACAATGAAATAGTGCAAAATAACATGCTAACATTTAGAAGCAGCTGTATTGAGATGCCAGCATAATATAGTATTTTGAATAGCAATTACTTTTTACACATACATAGCTAAACAGCCTGTGAATTCCAAGAAGACATAGAATTGTGCTTTCTATCTAACAATGTAACCAAAGATGCCATAAATATAAAATAAAGGTGTTTGTATTATTTGTCAAATGCATGAAAAGACTAACACTATAATTTCTGTCAAACTAAGCAATTTACCAGCAGAGTTCTTGTCATCTGTGTATTGCTGAATAAAATATGTTTTATTATTTTACATTATAAAGAAGAATGATGCAATTGATTTAAATTTTGTATTGGATAAATGCTAGGCAACACAAATAAAAATTGTGAATGAAAAACAATGGAAAGAACAAATTTAAGTACATATTAAGTAATTTGACAAAGGATTGGTGACAACTGTATATGTTATATATTAGGACATCTCTTTTTTAAACTTTATCATCTAGGTTTCTACCGTGTAACCCAGGACCAGATTAAGGGGCAGTAATGGGTAGGGAGTATTAAAAAGGTTACAGAGGGAAAGTATGCTGTATACAACAGTGTCAGGATACAATCAAATATCAGGTGTATCAATTAATATCAACATATAGAGTGACCTATGTTTGGCCAGGGTCTGGTTATATTTTATGGAAATACCGTGAATATAGTGGGGCAGAACAATCTAGGGTTCTGGTCAGGGTATGGCCCTGTCATAAATGGATCAGTTTATTAGGGGGGGGGGGGTCATAAAAGCCAGATTTCTGAAGAAGAGTTTCTCCAGATCCAAACTGTCACTTGTCACAAAGGTGGGGGCTACCTGGAGAGGAGCAGTTTTGCCTTTAAAAAGTGTGGTATAGACTCAAAATGTTGTTCACTTCATGGGACTTCCAAATGGAAAAGATGTCCCTGATTTCTGGTCTGTCCGGACCTGGAAGGTTCTTTTGTGTAAGTGCTTTCTGCTTTTTCACCTTTTTGTTTTAAAGAAAGAAACTGTTGTACATGTTGTATGTCCATTTTGTTATTCTTTTGTAACTAAGCATTGTGATTATTATCATATTAAATATCAATTAATAAGTTCATGTCTCTGTGTTCTTACGAATTCACGTGTCAGACCAGCTCGGTTATTAAATACTACTTAAGGGTAACAGAAAGGATCATTCTGAATTGATGATAATTCTGATAAAGCATAACTGTGCTAGATTGGTGTAAAGGAGAACCGAAGGCCTCCTGTGAATAGCCTTGGTGGCGGCAGTTCATTGGTAATAAGTCATATTTGGGGTGAGCCCCAGACAAGTCACGAAAGCCTCAGGTGAGGTCGGGGTCATGACAATCAGTGGTAGAGGTGAGTAAAGAAACTGTGGAGAGACCTGTTCATTGCATTGGGGTTCCGTTCTCTGGTATAAAAATCAGATTTCAGAAACACAGACAGCCAACAGCTCATTTTCAGCTGTCTGTATTTAATTTTTTTTTACCTAATTAGAAGATTTTCATAATGAATGGGTAAAGCTGGCCATACACTAGAGCGCTTATCGTCCCGAACACCCAATTATAGGTGGAGTGGAAGCTCTGTGAGTGGACCAGCTGTTTCTTTCTGAGGGATTGGCTATAGGAGCATGGATATCTGGCCCCTTTACCATCAGCCCGCTTCTTAGATCCGACCTGCCATAAGGCAGCGGTAACATTAGCAGACTCCTTAGGGGGATATATTTTCTTCAAGTCATTTATTTATTAACCATGAATAAAGTTATTTATGAAAGAAAGTAAAACCTCTCTTAGGATGACCATTATTTACCTTTAATGTAAAAAAATAAATAAAAAGTATAAAGGTGGACATCGGCAATTGAGGCTAAGATACGCTATAAGCACAAGGGGCAACTTTGTGGGTTGTTCCTAATCTATTTTTTCAGATTTTTGTGTCTGGAATATATTACACTATTTGGATTTTGTTTCTTCTATATTCGGATGAGAGAATAATGGAGTCGAATAAAAAGAACTACCTCCAGTGAGAGTGGATACGATATGCATCATGCCCAAGGGGCAGAAATGTGAGTATTACTAGAATTTTTCAGTGAAACAGGAAGTGTAAATGTATTTCATTTTTCCTATATATGAAATACCATAATACGGAGTATCGAAGAAGGAAAGACGGCACAGCCCTATCGTGAGGATCAAGCTTCTATTATATGCACAAAGCCCAAGGGGCTAAATTGTGAGTAGCACTTCAATCATAGCTCTTTTTTCATCCATTTGAAACGTTACCACACAAGGAGTTCTGTTTTTCTTCTGCTTTTTCTATGCACATTGAAATCATATAGGGGTGGGGCGTTCATCATCAGCTGCCTCCATCCGTCTGCCTGCTACCAGCCGCAAGTGTTCAGAGCAAGTGCTGACCCAACTTACCAGGACGCTGGGAAACTCCGGGACTAAGTGCCACCTGCTCTCCATGCTATAGCGGAAACGCTGATACACGTTCACACACGTGTTTGAACCACTTAATTGAGGTTCCACTGCATTGTGGTACACAGCCAATCTTTTAATCTTTCTGTCTTCTTTTGGAACAATAAATATATTACACCATGAAGCGCCTCCTATCTTTTTCTTTTTCAGATGATTTATAAAGACTGGATTTGGACCGGTTATACATAGGGGAGCTGCGATTGTATTCTGTTTGGATACTGTCTGGTGTATTATAACGACTTGGAACTGTTTTGCACGCAATCTGTGGTCAATAGTGCACGCCTATTTGTCTTTATATATATATATATATATATGGAACAAATGAGGTCCGGCGCTCCAAACATACATTAAATAACACTGTGTCTGCACATAAATAAAAAGGAGGTGTAGGTCACAATATAGCTATACTGGGTTTATCACCTGCCCAGCGTCAAGGCACCTCCTGCAGGTGAGTCCCTATCTTCTTGCTATATGTGTACACAGGAGGTCTGTAGTATGACACTCCTGTCATTTGAACAGTGTGCAGCGGCCATATTGGGGAGGGGTCAGGCTCCCAAAGTGAAACTAGTAACAGTGGGTCGGATCCAGACCGGCGCACGTTCTCCAAGCATGCAGGGGTCTGTCCGTCCGAGAGAGAGAGAGGGGAGTGCACGCCCCCTGTCACTCCCCTCTCCTGTGCGGGCATATGTGTGACTTATGCTGATCCGCTCATAAATGTCAAAACCCATTCTCACTGTACAATTTAAATACATCCCCCTGCCAACCTTGGTGGGCGGAGGGGAAGCACAGCCTCTTTGTATGCAAAATCTATCAAAAGAAGTTATATGCATAATATGCACATAACATCTGGAGGGAACATGCGCCCTCCAGTCAAAACTCCCCATTGACGCACTTTACGTGCATAAGTGGGGTGCCAGGCCAAAGAGTCCAGACCAAAGAGTTCAACAGCAGCTCCTAGGGGCAGGTCAGAATAATGTACATGATCTGGAGGCATATCAATGTCCAAGATTGCCCCTAGGTGTAAGACAGGATATTACATGTCCACATAGTGTAGCAGTCACCAACAGGCTTTAAAAAAGGCAAACAATGCGGAATCCTATACTATATAGCATAAGGATGAAAAATTCCTCAAGATGCTGCAGGTGAATAACAGGCAGGTAAAAACAGGCAGGTAATATAAGTCCAAAGTTGATGGTCTTTCTAAATGGTAAGTGGCCACTACGTAGCATTAAGTGAGAGTTGTGCCTTCTTATGAACTCGAAATGAATGAAGTACTGCTGTGAGGTGGTTAGTGGGGGTTAGGGACATCAATTTAGGGTTCTAACATAGGTTCTAAGAGATTGCTCTTTTATTATATAGATGCTGCTGGACCTAATCTCTTGCATTATTCCAGGTTATGTTTTTATTAAGCTTTATTGCTATAAATAGTTTGGAAACAACTGGGCCAATTTGATAGGCTGTGGGGCACTTATCTGCCATCACTTTCTATATTTCTATGTTGAAAATATTGTGTGAGGTATTTTAGTGGAGCTGCTTATTGAAATATCATGGATTATTTGATCTGATCTGAATCCTTATAGTACTATAAGAATCCTTAGAATATATACTCTTATTTTACCTGAATTTGTGTAATGTGATAATGTTGGTTGTTTAAACAAATATACTGATAATGTTGGTGAAATGTTGGTATACACAGTCATGTTGATATTTGATCTGTGCCATATGATATATTATGAATTATGCTGTTATTGAAACTCTTTTTCTCTTCCTATTCACTCTCTCAAAGAAAATTTTTTGTAACTTTGGACCTGCTACACATGCGTAGTAGGTCATTTACACAAGCTATGTACCATTTAGATATGTAGATTGAGTACATACGGTCTTTAAAGACCATACATACTTTTGTAAGAAGAAAGAGGTGTGCCACGACAGCCTCTGGGAGGAATTAAAAAGGGTGGCAGGAGGTATGGAATGTAGCCAGGGAGTGCGGGGTAGGGGAAAGAACGTTCGTATTCTCCTTTTTAAGAAGGAGAATATGAACAGGAAGTTAGGGAAGCCCTAGGGCAATCTTAAGTGCCCAAGGTTCTTAAAAAAAAAAGTGGGAGGTGGTGGGGGAGGGACCTTTAAGCTTTCTTAAGCTTGAATACATTCTTTTATTACTAACAATGGGCCAGATCCAGAACAACGCTTGTGAGCGAATTTACGCGTGGCGGAGACATAAAATCACCTTTTAGTAAGCACTGCGCATGCGCACCATAGAAAATACGCTCAGTAACGTAGCGTAATTGTGAACGTATGGGCCATTCAAGTATGTGTCACGTAAATACTTACATGAGTCCAAAATACGTCTGAAATACGTTAAGTAGGCGGGGGTTTGTATTTAAAGTGTACAGTATGGGCGTGCTTAGCTGCGTAAATACGTGTTGCCCATACGTACGTGTGCGGATCACTGCGGTTACGTTGGCAAAAGTTAAGGTAGGGTTTGAAAAGCGTATCTTGACAAAATACGTACATTCAAGGGGTGTGCCTAGGGGAGTGTATAGAAAGTACGCAGGTGTAAATACGATACGCGAGTAAACGTACGGCAAACGTAGTTCTGGATCTACCCCAATCTTTTTGCTGTGAGATATATATTTATTTCCCAGTATACTGTCAGTATACACCATTTTGTCAGATAAGGGAAAAACATCTTAGGCTAAGGCAACTATTGATAATTATTTTACTGGCGTTAAATGCAAAATTGCTATCAGGTGAGCAGGACCCAGGGGCCTTTTGCCTTGCCAGGGGTGTTGCCGTGTGCCTCTGGGGAGGCCTTGTGGGCGTCTTCTCTGGGACAGCCAATCGTGGTGTTAGTTCAGCTGCTAACGCAGCAGCAGGTGCCGGCAATGATTCTGGCTCTCAGTCAACCTGCGATTAGGGTCGAATTCTCTCGGTATAATTCGTTCCTCCCTCAGTTTTCTCATTCTGAGCCTGCCTGTTCAGGTAGCTATGGTTTCCACTTCTCTTAAATAGATTTCTGGAATCCAGACAGGTGGCTAGAAAAAAAACCAGCCCTATTAGAGGACTCGCATTCTAATTCCCTTGGGAGAAGGGAGAAATTGTAGAGGATAGTGAATTTTCTGACAGGGAACCTCCAGCAGATCCTTCTTATGCACAGGGGGTGGAAGATTTGATCTTAGCGGTCCGTCAGACTCTGGATATTACTGAAGTAATTGAACGAGCCCAGGATGAGCCCCATAAATGTAAAAGACAAAAAGCGGTCAGTTTATTTCCCTTCTTCCTCCCAATTATCAGCTTTAGTGCAAGAAGCCTGGCAATCTCCAGATAAAAAAAAATTGTGGTGCCCGTAGGTTTAGCATGGTGGAGTTGTATTCTTCTAAAAGTGAACTATGTCCTAATGTGGACACTTCTGTTTCTAAATATGCTAAACCAACTACGTTACCTTTTCCAGGAGCTGCTTCTCTTGGAGACCCTACTAACAGACGTTCTAAAAGAGGCACTTCTAAAATCTATGTGGCCTCACTTGCGTCTGCTTGGGTCTCAAGAGCTATGGAAGTATGGGCGGATCAGCTGATTGCAGGTGTTCAAACAGACACACTTTATGCTGAATTTATTTCTCTGGGAGAGCAGATTAGGGAAGTGTCCAGCCACCATCCTCCCAGAGGGAAACAAGAAGATTCCAATTTAGATATTTTCATCCAGCAGTCTGAGGTGCTTTCACCATCAGAGGGCTGTCCTTTTGGGGAAGAACTCCTAGCTTCTCATCTGTTAGGGGGAGTGTCAGAAGAGGTAAGCAACCCTGGCCTCCTCATCCAAAGAAACCCAAAGTTTTCCAGAGGAAGTAGGGGGCAGGATTCTTTACTTTGGGACAGGTAAGTGACACCCACCAAGGACCAGTGGGTTCAGGAAGTCATGTCCAGGGGCTATTTCATAGACCTCCGAGAGCCTTACCCTCACAGGATTCTCCTTTCCCCTTCTCCTCGGGATCCAGCTGTCAGAACCAAATTACTGAAACTTCTTAATTCACTTGTTTCTCTAAGGGTCATTTCAGTAGTTCCAGTTCTTCAGAGAACAAAAGGTTTTTATTCAAATGTGTTCCTTGTCTCCAAGCCAGATGGCTCCTTATGTCCTATTTTAAATCTAAATGACCTGAATGTCTGCATTTGGATCCCAAGATTCCAGATGGAATCCCTCCGTTCAGTCATAGCAGTAATGGAAAAAGTAGAATTTTTAGCCTCTATAAATTTAAAGGACGCATACCTTCATGTACCAGTTTGGTAGGGTCACCAGTCCTTACTGTGGTTTGCGTTCCTAGGACAACATTACCAATTTTGGTCATTACCATATGCCCTTGTCAAGGCTCCAAGGGTTTTTACAAAGATCATGGCTGTTATAGCGGCTCTGCTGTGGTTGTAGGGAATCACAATCATTCCCTACTTAGACAATCTCCTTATCAAGGCACCACAAATGTTATGTTGCCATCTGGCTGTAACCCGCCAGCTGTTGGAGGATCATAAGTGGATCCTAAATCTACCCAAATCGAATTTATTAATGAATAAGTCGATGGTGTTTTTTGGATACGATTTTCCCAAAACGCGTCATAGGCGGGTTTTTCTTCCCCAGTCCAAAGTTCAGAAGCTTAAGGACTTGGGGCCAGATCCAGAACTACGTCCGTCTTCCATAGACGGACGTAGTTCAATAAACAGTAGCTACTGTGCATGTGTAGTAGCTATTTACGTAATCTGCGTATCGTTTCTATACGTAGATTGCGTATATGCGGTCTTTCAGGTCTGGAAGAACTTTACATTTGGAGCCAGCTGAGGCTCACACTAATACCAGAGCCAGCTACTATATATCGGGATCCCAGTGTGAATGATTATTACCTTTTATCAACCATCCTCCATTCACTGATTAACTTGCTATCTGTCAACACAGGGCCGGATTCTCACTTAAGAATAATGGGCCTGATTCCGACTTAAGTAGGAGCTTGAAAGAGAGTAAAGGGCAAAACCATTTTTATTTCAGGGGAGTCATATTTTATCTGTTGCAAACAGTATTGAGAGATGGCAGTGTACAGTGTAATAGTAAAGCTGGTCAGTATCTGTGTGCAGTAGGCAATTCAAAGATATATCCCTGCATGCAAAGAATACAATTAACTTGACTCCCCCTGAAATCAACATGGTTTTGCCCAGGTGTACCCTTCCTCTCTTAATTTTAAGCTACTTCTTAAGTCTGGATCCAGCCCAAATAGTTACTACGCATACGTATTAGCTCTGCTCTTATAACTGCGCACTTAAGAAGCTTTGGGCCGGATTCACAACCCCATATTTTTTTACATACGTGCCTAATTTTCCGAATCTAGCAACTATGCATGTATAGGACCCCATGTACGCAATCTATGTAATGAAACGCTATGTAGATAGCATAAAATAGTTACTACGCATCTGTAGTAGCTAGATTCGGAAAATTAGGCTCGTATGTAAAAAAAATACGGGGTTGTGAATCCGGCCCATTATTCTTAAGTGAGAATCCGGCCCACAGTTATAACTTTGGGTATAATGTTTCTATAAAGACTTTGGATTACAACACAGTGCAACACAGTGCAATCCAAACTTGCTGATCTGGCCTTCTTTCAGTCTGAATTCAGACTACCTTTAGGTTCCCCGTATGTACCAAAGTGAGATTCTTATACATCTGAGTCCGCACTCCTGATTTTTAT
>WWET01001086.1:422142-435750 GCA_011038615.1 Limnodynastes dumerilii | reverse complement strand
TACACATATATATATATATATATATATATATATATATATATATATATATATACATAAAAGAACATTCGCATTTGAAAGAAGGAAAAAGACCAGAAGGTTTTCATAAGAACATTTTCTATATGTATTAGCGCACAGGAGTTACATATTTTGATAATTGTATTTCTGACTTGTGACTTTGGTACATTGGTCTAGGTGAGGAACCAATAGGATCCCCTGTTGTATATCCGTGCTGCTTTTAGCAGGAGCGCCTTTGAGAAAATGAGCCCCTTTTTACCCAATTATCGGGTGATTGGGAAAATAATCGCTGTAGTTAATGGCCAAGATCAATTTTTCAAACGCCAAATAAACGCACCAGAAATGCTCTTGTACGATTATTTGTTTTTTTGACATGTTTGATTTCAATTGTGAGCAAGCTCCCGATATTCTAAGGGAGCCAATCAGCAAGCTGAATGGCTCCCTATTCCTGAAAGGTGCTGCTGCAGATCTATGTACAAAGCTGCTCTGAGAGCTCTGAAGTATACCTTCAAAACTGTCATACCAGCATAATACATAGATAAGCAGCAGTGTCTAGTACAGACAGGGATTAGCCGAAGCCGCTTTGTGGGAAGCGTGGCTTCGGCTGATCCCTGTCTGTACTACTCCCTGCAATAGACGCTGCTGTATTTCTATGTACTATGCTGCTCTGACAGTTTTGAAGATATACTTCAGAGCAGCTTTGTACATAGATATGCAGCAGCACCAAAGCCCTGGTCCCCCCCTCTTCTACTAGGATTATCGGTCCCAGAAGAGGAGTTGTATGGTGTATAGTGTATAATGTATGGTCAGGTTAAGTATGCCAAATATATTTTTTTTTATCAATTTACCCATTTATTGCCTTTCTAAATCCCGGGGCAGCACCCTGAAGCACCTGAACCTCTGCCGCAGACTCACCGCACTGGACAGGAGGTTAGTCTTCATGTTGAGTCATAAAGTTAGGCTGCAGGGAGGGGAGTCAGAGTTAGGCTGCGGGGATTAGAGTGTTAGGGTTAGGCTAAGGGGAAGGAAGTCTTAGGGTTAGGCTGGGGGGAGGGGATCCAGCATAGAAGGGGAAGATTAGGGTCAGGCTGCGTGAAAGTTAGGGTTATGGTAATATAAGGGGAGGGTTAGGGTGCGGATTAGCATAATGGTTGGGGTTGGCTAAATACTCACCAGTTGCTGCTGGGGATATGTGCTGGGGATCTTTGATTCATTCCCTCACTCCGGCGAGGCAGGAGTAATTGATTTCATAGCTACATTAAAAATGGCTGGTAGCCCTGTTGCAAAAGGGCCGACCCACATCCATTGTATTGGCAGGAGCCCACAAACTTAAATTGACCTGGGGCCATCATTAACATTGTAAATGAGTAACCACCAACTATCTATTTCCTTTATTGTTATTCAAACCCTTCAACATGCAACCGCTACCCACCACACTATCAGAGCCGAAAGACGAACGCTGACTTACATAAAGTGCATTCTGATTTTGGTGGTTGGATGTATTAAAATGTGCAAGAAAAGAAGACATTTTCAATGCGAGCACTCTTCCCCGTATTATGCCTGCAGATAAATATTCAAAACCTTATCCCAGCAGTGGTAAAACACACTATTCTATCTGTTGTGGCTCTAGCTGAATGAACTAAAGAAGAACTAAAGTACAAATGTATGCCACTAGTCATATGATTTTCTGTGTGCCACCTTCATGAATTAATCTGTGGCTCAGAAAGGATTATGTAGAGCAGGAATCTCAAACTTAAAACCCCAATTGGGCCAAAAAGCAAGGTCTAAGATTGTGTGGGCCGCAAGAAATATAAAAAAGTCACATGCAGCCTCCCCAGTATTCCCATGTGTCATATGTCTCCAGCTCCCAGTATCTCCTATCATGTGTCTCCAGCTCCCAGTATATCCCATCATGTCTCTCAAGCTCCCAGTATCTCCAATCATGTGTCTCCAGCTCTTAGTAACCCCCTTCATTTCTCTTCAGCCCCCAGTATTAACCATTAATATGGCTCCAGCTCCCCAGTATCCCCCATTAATATGGCACTCCAGCTCCTAGTATCCCACATTATATGTCTCCAGCTCCTCAGTGTTCCCCATTCATATGGCTCCAGTTCCCAGTAATTCCCCATTCAGTAGTCTCCAGCCTCCCCTGTTAATACATTACTTATACCTTTGATTCCTTCCATCCATGTCTCTTCTCTGCGATATGCGCCTGCTCTTCTGTGTGACGCTGGCCATAAGGCAATCCGTTTCCTGCTGTCGGCCAATGCAGCAGTTATACAGAACAGCTGAAAAGGGCTTTGCTATAAGCTGTCCTGTTTAACTGCTGCGGCAGTATGAAATGGGGCCACAAAATAAACGTGGGCCACAAGTTTAACATGCCTGATGTAGAATGTGTTAAAGTGGGGTTATGTTTCTGCATATACATATAGTATATGCTGATGTTCTAAGGGTCACTGTAGTCAGAACTCAAAGTATATGATAACTCACTGCAGAAAAGAAGTTGGTTATTTTTTTAAACATTTGCAGGGACTGTCATTTATACATCACATTTATAAATAGATGCAAACAGTTTCTAGATGGAAAAAACTGTTTAATGCAAATGTATGCAATTAGATTATGCTTACTTGATAGATTACCACCTGTTGTGTAGTAATTATTCAAATAAATGTATTACTAACATCAAATAGCATATTTTGCATTACTTAGCAGAGACCATATGATTTTTGTTCTTATTCTTCAAAAAGAAAAAAAAAATAACTCAAATGAACAATTCAGCAAAATACAGTATTATAAAGCATAGCCTTAAAAATTAAAAGGTTAAAGATTTTATGATGTTTGGGAAAGCTGGGCACACTCTAAATAAATTTCACATAATGCTATTTATTTATGGGTTTAGAAACAACTGATTCACGCATACAACCTTTTTTTTTTTTTTTTTTTTTTTTTTTTTTTTTTTTTTTTTTTACTATCCATTCTTCTGACTTTGTTACCTTGTTTGATCAATAAAATGGTGAGTTTTAAAAGATCCAATCAAGCGATGAGATATACAATGGGGCTGATCCAGAGGTGAGCTCCAATGGGAGGGTATTGTGCATGCCATAGATTCGTGAGTCAAGTAGCAGGGTATATGTCTGATCCACCAGTGTACACAACGGCGTCATTAGAATTGGCTTCCCCACTCCCGACCCTTCATGTTTATATCCCCGTATAATGGAGATACGGCATTCGTATCTGAGGGGTCAGCCCCTTCATCGTACCTTCAGACTACGTAATTTAGTTACGTATGTCTGAGGGCATTGCTAGTCCCCGCAACAATGGCAGTAATTCCGAAGTATGGACAGCCAAAAGTTTCTTCTGACAGCCGTAGCATTTATGTTTATGAATGGGTGGGTTTGCGATTAGCAATCTGACCGGCCTGTCGCAAGACATTTTATGGAACAGAAACACCATGTACCTGACCTAAAATGCAGGATTATAGACCATATCCCCCCCGTTCGAGGCGAGGTGACAGAGATCTCGCTTTATTAAGACTGGAATCCAAATGGATCTTTACTTTGGGTACAGTGAAGCCGGGGGGTCTCAGTGAGGTTCTCCCCCTTGCTTGCTTTTTGTAAAATTTATTGTGATGCTCATAACCTGATTGCCATGTTTTTCCTAGGATGAGTCTGATGTGCTGGGTAGTTTTCCTATCCTGCTCTCCTTTCTCCTATTTACCTTTTTGGTTGCTAAGAAATTGTTGATTTATTCCCTGCTTTTATTTATGGTGTGTTTCACATTGCATTCTTATATTTATTTTCACTTATTTACTTAGGATCGCGGCATCGCTAGGGTCCCGCATAACATCGATCCGGAGTGCTGATTCTTTGTTCTCTCTCTGCTGCTGCCGACGGGGGATCTCTATGATTGACGTTGTAGCGTCTGGTCACCATGACTACACTGTGACGGGGATTCCCTCGCCGGATGTGCGGGGGTGTCTTTGATCAGGTGACGGCCGCGTGCAGCGGGTCCTGGAGCCGAGCTGCGATCCACTTGTCTGCTGGGTGAGTTAATTGTATCACTGTATATATAGTAGTTTGTGCTGCTGTTCATGACAGTTTGTATGTCTCTGAGGAAAGTGACAGTTAGGTCACTGAAACGTTGGTATTAAACTACATCGTTTTCCTGACTTTTTGAAGCCTGAGAGTGCCCTCATTTCTGATAGATTATATATATATCAGACATCATTAATAATTTTGCTGTGTATATATATGTGTGTGTGTATATATATATATATATATATATAAACATCCAAAATGGAGGTTGCTTCAAATTGGTTTATAAAGTACCAGTAATATATATTGCAGGTGCACTCTAGCCATTACTCAGTTACTAATCTCCTATCTTTAAAATAAAAGTCAGAGAATTAGTTACAAATATCTGCAGATATGTGATAAGCCATCCGGCACTTCCAAGGCTTCTCTGCTGGATGGTCCTAACCTCTCCATGTGAGGTGAGCTCTTGGTTTAGAAAGATATTGGATATGTGACCCCGCCACTTCCAAGGCTTCTCTGCTGGATGGTCCTAACTCTAATCTAATAGAGCCCCAACTTTGGGTAACATATCCAATATCTTTCTAAACCAAGAGCTCACTTCACATGGAGATTCCCAGGTCTCCAAAACTGCCAATCTGAGACCGCACCCCCTCTAAACTGCAATCCCAAGATTAGGGCCATCCAGCAGAGAAGCCTTGGAAGTGGCGGATGGCTTATCACTTATCACATATCTGCAGATATCTGTAACTAATTTTCTGACTTTTATTTTAAAGATAGGAGATCATGATTAGTAAACGTAGTAATGGCTAGAGTGCCAGGCCATGTTTTGTTATATATATATACACACGTGATTACACTTTTTTATGTATGTCTAGATCTCTATAGATACTTATTTCTGTGTGTATATATAGGCATATCAGTCACAATTTTGTGTCCTCTGCCAGGCTTCTGAACAAAGGAGGAAAAGGAAAAAGAAAAGGTAAGGAAGGTGAGAAGCAGAAAAGAGGTAAGTGACCGTCTTGTGGGTGTGTGTGTGTGTGATATATACATATATATTTTTTTTTAAAGCATCACTCAGAGATCTTGAATCTGTTGCTTATACAAATCTTTGAGTGCTGCTATGTTATACACACACATACATATGTTATTGTGTGTATGTATGTAAGTATGTATGTATGTATGTATGTATGTATATATATATATATATAGATAGTAATTTAAACCTGCTAGGCGTGCATTCAAGGAGGCACAGCTGACCAAACCCCTGTGACGGCGTCACGGCTGCACAATCACTCTGTTGTGGGGGGGCACAAGACGTTGCTGTACCGAGGCCCAGAATTTCTCTTAGCTGCCCTGCACACACACACATACACTCTAAGGTTCATTTTTTCAACAGCCAATTGACTGCCAGGATTAACTGCCTTCTGTAAATAGAAACTAGCACAAAATAAAGAACATTTATAAGAACACTGCAAATCTATAATATGAGGGAGGGGTTATGTATCGCCAATTTAAATAAAAGCAAAAGTGTTAAAATGTTAAAGAGTTAAAATCAAATACATCATCTACTGACTATAATTTCACAATTTAATATAGAGATTTATAGTGACCTCTGTACAATGGTAATCACTGCCACCCAATACAGACATCGGGCCTGATCCAAAACGCTTGCGAGCAAATTTATGCGTGGTGGAGACGTAAAATCGCCTTTTGGTAAGTACTGCGCATGCGCACCATAGAAAATACGCTCAGTAACGTAGCGTAATTGTGAACGTATGGGCAATTCGCGTATGTGTCACGTAAATACTTACGTGTGGGCGTGCCAATTTTACGTTAGTCCAAATTACGTCTGAATTACGTTAACTAGGAGGGGGTTTGTATTTATAGTGTACAGTATGGGCGTGCTTAGCTGCGTAAACACGTGTTGTCCATACGTACGTGAGCGGATCACATCGGTTACGTTGCCAAAAGTAGGGGTTGAAAAGCGTATCTTGACAAAATACGTACGTTCAAGGGGTGTGCCTAGGGGAGTGCATAGAACTTACGCGCACAAAAATACGCTATGCGAATAAATGTACGGCAAACGTAGTTCTGGATCTACCCCAATCATCCCTAGTGACTACCACCTGATACATACAGAATCTTAGTGACCACCACTCAATAGATGCAGCATCCTAGTGACCTTGTCATCACTTTGAGAAAGGACCCCGGAGGGTTTGATACGCGTGAGTGGAGCCAAACCAGCTGAACACTGAGGACCTTACCAACGGCAGATGCAACAACTTTTCTCTGGAAGGAGTGGATACCCGGGCCAGTCTGGACAGAGACTTTAATTTACCATCTAAAGATCCAAGTGGCATCTGGTACGCGGGGGGAACTGTAGTATTATAGCTGGATTTTTATTATTGCTAGTTTTTTATCATTGCTAGTTGTCTATTTAATAATGTCAATAGCAGATATTCTGTAGAAATAAAGTGTTTTAAAACGGATCACACTATGTTCTTTCCTACTTTTGTTTTACATGCTTGAAAGCGACAAGAATATCAAGAAGACTATACCTGATTCTATTTTGTTTGCCTGCACAGCGATTGCTGAAAAACAATGCATAGAGACTTTGATTGATGGTTCATTTTGTAATATTTTGCATACTGGTGTACTTTTTTATAGGTATCTCATTTTAAGATATTGACCATTTTTATCATTTATTTTAACGGGTATAGATACAGAAGCGCAGATAGGTAGTAGGAATATAATTTTATATTTGTATCCTAGTGACCTTGTTCTATACAGACATCATTTCAGTGACCACCACCCATGACTGTCAACATCCTAGTTCTCTTCAAATAAAAAAGGGACTGCTGAGTGGCCTCCAGAGACCACCAGTCTACCGAGAAAATTCCCTGTAAGTCCAATGGCCAATCCACCGCTGCTGGTACATTTATGTGTGGGTTTTAATGGTGACGGACCTGAGATTGTGTAACAGTTTTATATGTTTCTCTTTAGCATGTATAATTGTATTGAATTGATTAGAGGGGCACTCTGTTTATTAACTTTTTTTTTGTTGTTCTTTTTTTGCAGCTGTATTCAGTTTAAGTGTGTGTTCTTATTGCTGACTTCAATCTCTACATGATCACATTTATTATTCTATAGCCTATGTACCAGGAGGAATGCAAGCAGTAGGCAAGCAAGGGTGCATTTATTTAAATGCAGACAAACCTTTAACTTACTTAAAGGCAATTATTTGGAAATAAATTCTACTCATATTTTGGCATATTTTCTCTTTAAATATTATTTGCAAATAAGATGGATGTGCTCTGGAACTCTGTTGTTAGTGGGAATGCTGCCAATGAATGGGAAAGCTATATATGCTGTTTTGTGAGTTTATAGGGAGGCACTCTGCTAATAGCTGGGCAAGATCTGCTTATTTTACATCTTAATTGCTTTAACCGCTTCAATGCTCTAACTGATAACTGAATCTTGCATGGGATTTAAATTATTAACCAATTATTCAACAAAACTAAATGACTTGTTTATAGTCATCATTCATCAACTATTTATATTAGGTCTATCCACTGGTGTTTCACAGCTATGAACATTTGTCAATAGAAAGTGCACTGTGTTCCATTTAAAGGAAACCTTGAGTGCACTTCATACAGTATGCAAGTACTTTTACCCATAGATGAAATAATGACCTCCTTTGGCCTAATGTTTTGTTCCTATGATTCAGTGCTTTTTACAAAACTGTTTTAACTATGCCCAATCCACAGTATTTTCTTCTTTTAACCATATTGTTTACAAGGTTGTCTTGGCAAATGGTAATTTATGGATAACACATTCTACAAATCACAAGATAAAAATTAATACATTTTATTCCATCTGCTCATTCTAGAATGTATTTACTGAGTGTTCATTTTATATTTTCCACTACTCTGACATATTAGAAATAGAATAAATATGTATTAAGACATATGTTAAGATAACGTGTTATCCACATTTACAAGAATGGGTGTAATGGGTGGTTCGGCAACCTGAATTACAAAACAAACCTGCACCCACACCTGATTGTGTCTAAATAATTACTAATTTTAATTATTTTCACTTTATTTTATATTTATTATTCATATTTTTACTTATTTTTATAATTTATTTATTTATTTTATATATTTACATATTTGTCTATTTTTTTTATTTTTTTATTTATTTTTATTTATGTTATTTATTCTTATATAATTGGTAATTTTGTTGGTTTTGTTTATTTTATTTATTTATTTTGCTGTTATGTCATTTGCATTATAATAATGTAGCTTTTTGTAGATGCAATTTCCCTTTAAGAGCATCATATAGTGGTCTGTATACATTTCACAGGTGCATATTGGTGGTTAGGTATGAATGCCTCTACTACCACATTGAGCCTTACCTCTGATGAAACCGCCCATAGTGGGCGGAGAAAGCGTCAGTGGCCTTTACAAACAAAGCCCGCATTGCTGCTTCTTATCTCATCAATATTTATCTTCATGAGTATAAAACTTTGGAGAACTTACATACCATCTTGGACTTACCATCTCTGCAGAGTATCGCTATTTGAACGGATATACCATCACATCATACTTATTATCTGAATTACCCAGATTGGAGACACCGACTCAGGAGGATTTCCAGCTCCGGCAGCTTTACCGGTAACGATCCCTACACCCACCCCTTTTATAGCACCCTTGTCCCCACCCTTTTTCTTTTGATACCTGACTATACCACCGAGCCGTATAAACGGCTCGGTGGTTTATACGCTCACTGAGACTGCCTCTCAACACTATATTTACTCTGGCTTATACCGCTAACAGTGACTGGCTTACTTAGTGACTATTGATCGTTTCTTGACGCGGTGACTATAATCTCCATGTGCAAGTATTAGGTCTCATTTTAATACGAGCAGCTTCAACAATAGACTATTATACATGCTCCATGCCACTCATTTCTCAATATTAACCATCGGTGATGTTTGATTTGCAATAGCAGTCCCGTAATATCTGGCTTATATAATTGAGATCTCCTTATACTACTCATGTACAGTTATATGCAGCTTGATGATCATTTGGTATGTCCGGCCGGCATACAGATTATCTAATTAGCAAGCCATTTTATCACAATGGGTCAGATCCAGAACAACGTTTCTGTGCATATTTACGCCTGGCGGAGACGTAAAAAGGTGATTTGGTATGTACTGAGCATGCGCACGACAGATGATACGCTACGTAACGAAACATAACTTTGAGCGTAAGGGCCTCAAGACCTACGTACGCTAGAGTTTTTACGCTAGCCGGAGATGTAAAAACGCTATTTTGTATGTACTGTGCATGCGCACGGCAGATGTTACGCCACGTAACTCTGAACGTACGTACCAGCCTAGTATCAACAGCGTGACTACGAACGAAGGGGCGTGACAGCCATACGACACCCATAATTAAGGAGCCGGGGTGAGACATTTAAATCGTACAGTATGGACATGCTTAGGTGCAGTATTTACGTACGACAGTACTTACGCTTTGAAAAGTTAGGATAGGGCCAAAGTAAGTACGAGCGAGGGGAGTGCATAGTAATTACACTAGCTTAAATACGCTACACCAGTGTTCCCTAACCTCAGTCCTCAGGGACCACCAACAGTCCATATTTTCCAGGTTTCCTTAAAGAATCACAAGTGATATAATGAGCTATTAAAATGTGACAGTTAGTAATGAATACACCTGTGCTCCAGCAGTGAGACCTGGAAAACATGCGCTGTTAGTGGTCCCTGAGGACTGAGGTTGGGGAACACTGCGCTACACGTTGAAATGTAAAGGGAACGTAGGTCTGGATCAGGCCCTAATTCACTAACATACACATACACACTATTTACATTTTGGGGGTGGGAAGGGGCAGAGCTTATTTGTCCCGTTTACAGGCTCCAAAATGTTGGGAGGTGTGCTAATATACTGAATTATGTACTATTATAATATGCATATATGCATGTATTACATGCATTGGAAACCCCCCTTTCAAAATTCTGCGTTTGCCACTTGTAAAACCCTTCTCCACTGAGCTCAGCTCTGTGTGTGTGCAGCTCTGCCTATGTATATCTCTTCTTCAGCCGACCCCTGCACTGCTTATCTCAGCTCTGTGTGTGTGCAACTCTGACTACGTATATTTCTTCTTCAGCCCACCCCTGCACTGCTTAGCTCAGCTCTGTGTGTGTGCAACTCTGCCTATGTATATCTCTTCTTCAGCCCACCCCTGCACTGCTTAGCTTTCTTCTTCAGCCCACCCCACCCCTGCACTGCTTAGCTTTCTTCTTCAGCCCACCCCTGCACTACTTAGCTCAGCAGTGTTTGTTTTCAAAAAATGTTCTAAATGTGTTCAAATGTTTCCACTTTGAATGCCACCCATACACAAACTCTCTTTGGCTGCATGCTGGTCAAAGTACTATAGGTTCTACCTGGTGGTGCAGGACATGCCCTTAGGCAGCACTAGATACACCCACAGGTGGAGCTAGACATGTCCACTGGGCAGAGAAGCACACGCTCCTTTGGTAAAGCAGACCACACCACCAATGGTTTTACTTTTTCCTTGAAATTATTTTTCTAAAGTAGGCAACTCTGAGACAAAGTCTATATAAAACAGTAATAGCCTTTTAACAGTATTAATGAATACATGACAATTTACTAGCAGTAAAATATGTGAATGTGCTTCACAAATGCATTTATTTGACTATCAGCACGTTACTTATTTTTCTCTTTTAGGAAACACAGCCATGTTTTTCTATGGGTTAGTGAATGTCATTATTGTATCGTGTTACAGTAGATCAAGAAGAGAAATGCATGCTGAAAAAATTAAAACTTAACTTCAAAAGCTACTGCAATTACTTTAACACATTTTCTTCATTTTCTGATAACATACTTATTGCGCAAGATTCATAAATATTTTAAATAAGATGTGAATTTGATACTTTATTCAATATAACAAATGTAGCTTCCAAGCTAAATAGCATGTATAATTAGCAATATAAATCTATTTAAATACTATATTAAATACATTTTCAATTTTTTTTTTTTTATATTACAGTTTGTTTTTTTATTTTACTCTTTTACTGCAGTTAACATTTAAATGAAATAGTGAACCTAGAATGTGACAGTATAATTGCTACATTAGTTACTGAAAAGAAAATAGGAGTATGGGCCTCATGAAACGCTCATGTGCGCAGGGTATTTACGCCAGGGTACCTACAATGCACTCCCCTCGGCACTCCCCGTGGTCGTACTTAGTTTTGCCTACATCCAGCAAACCCTACCCTAACTTTTCTGATCATAACCGAGGGGGTACGTAAGCTCAATGCGTAGTTACGACACTTAGCAGGCCCATACTGATATCATGATATCATATGATTTAAATGCCTCATCCCGCCCTCGGTGCGTATTTACGGATTTCGTATGGCAGACACGCCCACTTGACCATATTTCGAAGGTGTTATGATCAAGGCCCATACGTTCAGAATTTCGGAGTGTAATATCTGCCCCGTGCATGCGCAGTAAGCACAAATGGCCGTTATTATGCTTACGCCCGTCGTAAAAACGCACCCGAGCATAGGTCTGTATCAGGCCCTATGTGTGTCTCTTGTAGTTTTGATCATTAATGTATACAAAATGAATCTCTCTGCTAGTTTATGATCATGATGCCCCATATGTTAATTTAATAAACTTTGGTAAATAAATGTACATTTTAGCTATAGCTTGTAGACACGTCACATTCTGTTATTTTCTTATATAGCAGCTGTAATAACAATGGCCCAGATCCTAACCCCCGCACGCTTTCCCTAGTTACGCTCACGTAGCTGGGATTGCATGCCCCCTGCACTCCCCGCTGCCAGTAGGAAATCTGGGCACTTACGTCCCATAGGGCCGCAGACTTAGTCGTAACGGGGCATGCCCCGCCCCCCGACCATATTTAGTGCTTATGCTAGTTCCAGAGCTGACATTTACACTATTATAGGTGTAAGTGATTCTTCAAAAGTGTGCATGGCAGTATAATGCATCTATGCATGCAGCAGCCATATGTCCCTACACCTCATGTCTACTGTCAGTGCCTGATGGAGGAGATTCACTAAAACCCCCTATACATCATTACAACACAACCCTACACACCTAAAATTATTACATTGTCTTATTAAAGATTAAAACACCCAGCATACACTATACTGACTATTATTATTATTATTATTATTATTATTATTATTACTACTAACAACAGAAAAATCCTGTTTATGGCACTTTGGATTTGATGGCAATATATCATAAGTAAAATATATACAAGTTAAAAAATATTATTATTATTATTATTTAATTAATGATTGAATAGCAGTGCATTGTTGCACTTTTTGCTTAGGCATTATATATATATCCTATGTTTCATATTTCATAAGATCCAGAGAAAAATACAGTCCATATAATGTCAGCAATGTAAAATATTATTATGAATACCATCCTGACTTGTTGCAGTAGGTCTCAGAGCATAGCTCCCCTTTTTCAGAAGTGTATGAACTCCTTTCTCAAGGGATGTGCCAAAATGTTTCATGGTACAGCAGCAGCCTGCATCAGCCAGCATACCCCCCTGAGTATGGTGTCTTTACAGCACTGTAACAACTGTTGGAACTGTGGTATTTCATGAACTGCTTTGATTTGTGCATTTGAACACTTTATGGATTTAGATGAATCCAGAGTTTTGGATCAATATTCAAACATTTACAAAGAACTGACAACAATGAATCAATCAGAATGCTAGGAAGGGCTGGTAATAGAGATGAGCTCCAACCCCTGTGTTTTGGTTTTGGTTCTAAATTTTCATGGTGTTTTGGTTTTTTTTTAAAAAAAATGAAATGTTTTGGTTTTGAATCTTGTCACAAGATCAGGGGTTTAGGTTGCCGTTTCCTAGGCAACCACAGGCACCATCTCTGGTTTAGCAGCAAAAAATCATCAGACTTCAGTCCAGATATGATGCAAATAAGGGTGTGTTGTTTATTGGCACACACATTCAGCAGCACACAAAACAACACTAATAAAAATTAATCCTGGGCATTTCTGGCCATTAACTAATACAATAGACAATCCCTGTCTATGGTGAGTGGACCTTGTGTCCAGCTCACAAACACAGTTCATCTGTAAACTGCTCACAGCCTCCCTGGCTGTATCTGGTCTGTGTGGTCTCTCCAGAGGCCTCTTGCTTCACTGACTTTTACTGGGAGAAAAATTTTATTGTTACTTGTTCTATTTATTTGATGTTGTTTTAATGTTTAGAAAAAAAATATGTTGTTTGACCTTTATGCCAGTGTTCATTAATGCCACCATTCATATAAATTTTTTATTTGGTTGTATGGTATATTCTAACAAATATTAGCGGTGTGTATTAGCTTATTTTTATTTTTTGTTTAGAATCAAGTTTTTAACTTGATCTTTTCTATTGGGAGAACTGCACAATACTCCCCAGACGGCTGCTTGTATATTTTTTATTAAAATTTGTATATATTTAAAAAAGAGAT
>WWET01001086.1:409965-421040 GCA_011038615.1 Limnodynastes dumerilii | reverse complement strand
ACGCCCCTCCAGAAAACACTAGAGGTCTGAGAGTTGTCATCTCATTGTCTCTGCCAATAGAGTCTGGTCTTCAAACAAATGGTGTCTAAACAAAGTCTGCTTCGTGGTTCTGGATTATACATTTTTTTTATTTTATTTGTTTCTTTTTAACAAAAATATATACGAACTCAAGTAATTTTTTTTTAGTTAAAACAAGAAATAAGAACCATTGGCAAATTCCTTTGACTGCGCCGAAAATTGCAGTGTTCTTTTGATTGTAATTGCCCATTTATCATTTGCACCACTATAAATAAATAAATAAATAAATACTTAATAAGATATCTGAAACACATAGCCTGGAAAACAGCTACTTATAGCAGATATTTGGAAACTTGTGCAGCAGATTCACTCTCAGATACAGCACCATGCCCTGTAGTTCAGTTACTTGGGTTGAATTCAGATACTAAGGCAGCACGGTGGCTCAGTGAGTAACAATTGCGTCTAACAACGTTATGAGTTCAATTCCCAGATTAGAGCTTATGCTATGAGAATGTTGGCCCTGATTCAGAGCTGCACTTCCGTCTTTTTTTCTGATGTCCACTGCGCATGCACAGATCGGAAGCGCGCACAGAAGGATGGACGCAAAAGTACCCAACCAACTGTGTTTGCATCTGACCGGGCTGCGCCTGTGGAATGATATTTAAATGAGAAAAGGGTCGCTTTTCTCATTTAAATACAGTTTCCACTGCGGTCCGGTGGCTGCTTAATTAGCCTTACGCTTACACCATCTCTTGAGATGGTGTAAGTGTAGCTGCAGCTCACCGGGGCTGAAAAAAAGAAAAAGCCATTTGTTTAAAAAAACAAAACAAAAAAAAACCCTTTCCCCGCTACCCCCTCCGTCACAACCCACAAGCACTGAAAAGAAATAAATAAAGAACGGCCCGGCCGGGCATGCTGCCGCTAGTAGAACTACTACTGCAAGAATGCCCATGAATGACAAGGCAATTTTTTTTTATATTTTAGCAATTGTGGTGTGTAAGGATGCATGGAAGGCTTCAAAATGTTTATTACAAGGAGGCAGCAATAAAAGGGATAAATCTATTACCATTTCAGCACAGAGGGGGGTGATAAGGCACTAGAGGCTTGGGCCCCGATCCTGAACTAATAACAACAGGGGACATATGCACGCAGTGTGCATAAGTCCCCTGTCAGGTAACGTGCACGTGCGCACAAACATGTTACGCTAGCGTACCAACAAAGTTACGTACGATTGCTAGCACACAAAGGGGGCTGACCCCTAATTCACGATTGTTGTATCTCCGCTGTAGAGGCGGAGATAGACATTTAAATTAGGGGTCGGAGGCGGGGGAAGGCCCGTTACGACTATGTCTGTGGCTGTAAGGCTGCAGATCTAGTCGTAAGATTTAAGGTAGGAATTTCCTACTGACGGTGGGAAGTGCAGGGGGTGTGCATTCCCCGCTATGCAGTCGTGCTTACAGACCCTCGCACACACATAAAGCGTGCGGGGGGCTGGATCCAGCCCTTGGTCACTAGAAGTTTTATTCTTTCCCATTTTTTCAGGGTCAGGTAAAGTTGAGAATTTATCTGTACTTGTTCTAGTTTAGTATTTATACATAACAAAATATTCCCCCACATGTCTCCTGACAATAGACAATACAATCAATGTAATGTAAGTGACTGCAGGCTGTCTTGTTATGTCTGCCGTACACTGCCATCAAAGCCAGTAGTAATAACAGGTGCAGGAATTATTCTGATTTTGTTGCACCGCTGTTGTGACCCGCTATGCAGATCAAATACTGGGTGTGCAGTCCTTAACAAAGTGACTGAACGCCTCAACACTCATCTTTACTGCTCTACCCCAGGAGCCAACCAGATTTTATATGCACTTTAAGGGGGAGGATCAGTTGTGTGGTGACTTTTGATGCATGCCGCTGGGTGCTGTGTAATGGGAGCCAGCATACACCTTTCCTGCATTGCTAAAATGCCTGTCATTCCTTCGTAGCTTTCAGGCTGGAATCAAGCAAGACGCCTCCACTCCAAGGCTCTGAGGCTAGGGCAGAGCAACATTGCCACTAGCAGAACTACAGAACTTGTCAGCCTAGTTTATGTAGAGACCCTTCACAAGGATGTAGGCCAAAATAAAAGGGCTAAATTCTCCGTCCTTGAGTACGGAAACCAGATAAGAGCACGTCCCACTTGCTCCAGACCCTAGTCCTGAGGTTTCAGTAAAGAAAAAGTAATATTGCCCACCTAAAGAGGTTCTGATAACTTCAGACAGGACAGACTCACAAAAAATGCCTGAACAATATGTTTGTCAATGCACTGCTATCCAATCATAAAAACATATAATAGTCAGTATAGCATAGTGCATGCAGTGTGTTTTTTTTTTATTAGGCAGAATAATAATTGTAAGGTGTGTCTGGCTGTGTTATAACAACAAATAGGGGCATTTATTTACTAAAAATCTCATATGTCAGTCATTTATACCAGCCCTGGGCTGGTGCAGGGTTTCAGGGGGAAGAGCAGGGAATGGGGGCTGATGCTGCACTCAGAGCTGTGATAAAACTCCTACCACTGAAGAACACCCCTGTCCCCTAGTGCAGTGCACATGGATGCGAACACCGGCAGATCAACTACTTTGTTTTGTTTGTCTTGTGCGCGCTCCTGTTGTGCACATACACAATGATAAAAATCGCTGCGCTTACACTTAAAAAACAAAAAAACATGTGAGCGTAGCTCTTGATTAGTGTTTTAATCTGGCAATTAGAAAAATACATGTTAAGTTTCAGTGATCTGTTGTTGATTTATAAAATGAAAAGTATCTTTTGTTTACTGCAGTACATTGTGATTTATATTTTCTAAACTGCTTGTTTAATGTCAAAATGTCTGGGTATATAACCCTCGGTGCTTGAAATTACTAAATATTTCCTTATTTTATTTTTTTTCTTTTGTATCGAGAAATGATTTTGCAATTCAATTATCTCAATCAAACTGTTTTACATAATTTAATCTGAAATAATTTAATATGTATTTAATGATATATGTAGTTTTTCTTGGAAGAAAATATTTGAAGGATCCACATCTGATTTTTATTGCAGTTGTTGTTAATGCTATGAAGTCTTTTTTTTTTTTTGTCACATTCAGTTCTCAGATTTCACAATAAATAAACTACAGGGCTTTTCTAAAGCCATTTTATAATTACATTGGCTTAAGTTGTCACCTCTTGATAAAGTCTCATTAAAGCAGGATTAGACAGGCAGTACAGAGAAAGCGAAAGCAAATGCTCATATTAGCTTTTTGTAGTCAGTAAAGTGTCAAAAATTGCATAAAGAATTTCACTGTGTGTTTCATGTGTAGCCGGAATTAGCTTTATAAGATTTTAGTTTAAAATGCTTTGTTGCCTTTTTAAATATATCAATTCATGGTTTTTAAGTCAACAAATACAGTACAAATAAAATCAACAGTTTTAGCATGTGGAAAGCGCATGGACACCAAGGAGACTGACAGCGCTTGATCCAGGAGTCTGCTTTTCCACCTATTTTCTGGACTCTAGATTGCATGCATTTTGCCCACAATCAGAGGACATATAATCGCTTTTATAAAAAATAAAGAAACAAAAACACCTGATTCTTGGTGCTCCAAGTGGTTTTTTTAATTGCATATTGTGAGCAACGTGCACCATAGCTATGTAGACAAAAGGGTTAATCAAAACACCTACATTTATGAAGCAGAGGCATATAAGTGTAGTTCTGACAAGCCTGCCTGTCTATACAAAGTTAAAAATTAATGCACTTGTTGATGTTCCTTAATTGATCATTCAAGTTTTTGATTTGGCGCATTGGTAGATGTTGCCGGGCAGATGTTGGGAGCCATGGATCGTGCGTCCGTAACTACAGCTAGTAGTTACAGATGAAGGGGCGTGCTGCGCCGTAACTACGTTGTAGTTATGGAAGGTAGGCAGGGGAGGGAGGGAAATTAGGTAGTGAAGGCAGGGTTTGGGCGGTTACGCTCCTGTGTGAGAGTAGTTACACACAGTTACACCGGCTGAAGTTAGGGTAGCTTTCAGCCACGCTCACACAAGGGGAGAGACAGAGTGAGTGCACCAGAGCTACACTAGCCATACTTAGGGACAGCGATCCAGTGTAGCTCTGGATCAGGCCCTACGTTACAATACAGCACAGTAGCCAAAAGCTGTCTGTTAGATCCAATGTATAATAGTTTAAAAAAACAATAAAATATTCAAACATAGAATACATAAACAAACAATGACAATGAAAAGTTTCTGTGAGAATTGGCTCAATGTACAAAAGTGGGTGAATAAATGACTGTGTGCCATAGAAAGACCAGGGGGTTGGATGGAAAAGGAGAGAGTGATGGTGTTCACGGTCGCTGGATTAAAGTGCAGAACACAGGGACAGAGGCAACGAACTGACGTGTTTTTGGCTGATAACCTTTATCAAGGTGTTAAGTGCTGACTAAGGGATGAGGATTTATATAACCCTAATATCTTAACTAATTAACGATATGCCACTCTCTGCCTCCAACATACACAAAACTATAGAACCTAAGATAAAACAATTATAAATACAGCTCCACAAATTGATAGGTACATCATAGATATTATTAAATAAAAGCATCATACATCCATAAAATCATAATTAATACAACATGGTTACATGTAAAGAGACGGTGGTTAAGCATAACAATTAAAAAATGCAAATACGTGAATCAAATAAATATACATGAATAAAAAAACATTTACAACATATATTACATTATACATATATATTATGCTGTGAGTGTCTTTAAAACATACAAACATATTATTTACACCGCTCAGAGTTAACTTTAATAAATTAAATAAAACATGCAGGATGAGTTTCCCTTTCTAACTTAACAGCCACTATCAACTGAATCCTGCTCTATATAAAATATGAACACCTGCTTAGTCACATAGCCAAACCACATAAAAAAAATCTAATTAGAACCTAATGAAACAGGAATCCCTGACCTGCCTAAAAAATAGTGAACAGAGAAATAGGCAGGCATCATATGGAAGCTAAAAACATATATCAAGGAAACCTAAATAATGAATTAATTTGCATCAACCAGAACAGTTTTTATGTATAAGTAACAAATGGGATCATACTAGGAATAACTCAGTCTAAGCAACCAGTTAGGTCTGGACCAATACTACTTAGAGGGGGATGAATGAATAAATAACAATGAATACAATCATCTAAAGCAGCGGTTCTCAACCATTTTCTGGTGAGTACCAGTTACCCACAAATGTCAAGTACAACTTTGAAAATCATGTCGGCACAAACACATGACTTATAAATATCTTTTCAGGGTTTTTGTTGTTCTTTACATATTTTTGCAGTGATTGATGGATCATTTATAACCCAAGATATTTTATTAATTATGTACCCCATTACACCCTTGCCCAGTTGCCCTGATTACCACCTGACAGTGGTCCATGTACCACTAGTGGTACTAGTGATTCATATATACATGTTCCACTATGCAGCTAATCCAAATATATAGGGACAATTCTATCTAACGTACAAAAACTACACTATTAAGTATCCCATATACTCATATATTTTATTCAGAAAATATTACCAATATAGGATTTGACACCCTACAACTTGTTGTTAGTTCAGACAGACATCAGACATACATTCCTTCTAAAACTAATCCTTTACAAAAGGCTAAGCATTTCACAAAAATGAACACAGAGTTACCTCCACAAGGACAATAATAAAAATAACAACAAAGAAATATTACCATAATAAAAATTTCAACATTAGAAGAATATTTATTTATGAACATAGTGAGAAATCGATTGCAGTCCCCGCATAGAATGAGGTATTTACGAAATAGGGGCATCCGAAAGTTCCTTTCCGGATGTCACTATTTTGAATACCCCTCCATTTTAGACATTTTTTTTCAGAATGGGTGAGTATGCCGATTGGCATAAATAAGGAATTTTATGTATGTTCGGGCCAACATACTGAAAATTCCTTATGCAATTCTGTGTATACAGTATTTTTCACAAATTGTTTTTTATGGGTTGATGTTTTTCTATAAATGAATCTGGAAGATTACCCCAATATGTTAATTCAAATTTGGATCTTTCCATTTGGTATTCCAGTGTATGGAAATAAATTTCCCTGTGCTCACCATCATAATAAATTAGGGGATTAGCCTTCATTATCTGTTCTACTGTTTTTTTTAGAGCTTTATAGAGATAAATGGTCAGTGGAATTTATGAGCTAGATCCTAAATTGAGGGGGCATTTTTGAATTGCTATGATTGGAAAATTTGGTTTATTCTACTTCCCTTTTAGAACCCCGGTGCTTGAAAGTACCAGGACAGAATTCTAAATCCAGACGATCCATATCCATTCTACTAAGTGTTCTGATGATGGGGTGGGCCAGAGCTGGTAGTAAAAGTGCTTCCACACTGTAACCAGGGGGAGGTATTTAAATTATATAATAATGTTTAGTAATTACATACAATTTCCATTTCTGCACCCCCCCCAATTTACATGGAGATGGTGCGGAAATGTTATGGTAGGGTGCTCCGAGAGAATATCCATACGAACAAGGGAAGCGGCTTCCCCTCACTCCCTATGGAGTTTTGGAAATAGTGGGGATCCTGCAGCAGACCTCCACTGGTGCTTCGACTGCAGCAGGATCCTGTCCTACATCCTTAATTGTATTTTATGAAAATTGTTCTGAATAGTATTTACAATTGTTTTTACTTTTTAACATGTTCTTTACATATTTCGGTATTTAAACAGTTCTGTTTAACCCTCAAGAACTGGCCTTTTTGTATACACCGACACATGGGCCACGGCGGTATCTAGTTTGTTTACTTATCTCTCCACACACGTGTTTGGCGTTACTAGGTTACCTGGACAGCAGTCCATGCCATACTGCACGCTGCTGTTATTGTCCTCCCCATGTGCGTGCTGCTCCCTGCCTCCTGGCTGGCGTCCGGGACGTCACTTGGTTACCTGGACACCAGCCTATCAGCTCTGTGAGCGGGTTTATCCCGCTCTCCGCATTGGTCACGCCTCTGAGGCCATCCACGCCCTGATCACTCGGGTCTCTCATCTCACCAGATGGTCCAAACCCTGACCTCTAAGGTAGAGGCTCAAGAGCAAGCCATGACGGTGCTTCGTTCTTCTCAGCCTATTGTGGCTCCTCCTGCTCCTGCTCAAGATATAAAAGCTCCTTTGCCTGTCCGCTTCTCCGGTGACCACTCCAAGTCTCAACTTTTTAAAGAAAGCTGTCAGTTGTATTTTCAGTAGCGCCCCAATTCTCCTGGTTTGGAACATCAGAAGGATGGTTTAATAATCTCTCTACTACAAGGTGAACCCCAGACCTGGTCATTTTCTCTGGGTCCGGACCACCCAGCTAGACAATCAGTAGAGGAGTTTTTTTTAAAGCCATGGGGTCATTTACCAACCGGGAAGCTTCAGCCGAGGTGAAAATACGGTCCATCTGTCGATGCAAGAGGTCTATGGAAGAGTTTACTACTGAATTCCAATGTTGGGCCACAGAGTGTCGTTGGAACGACCCAGCTCTCCACTCCCAGTCCAGTGCGGGCTTAACCGAACATCTCAAGGATGCCCTAGTACAGTATCCTCCTCCACAGACTCTGGAAGACCTGATGAAATTAGCCATTAATATCGATCGGCGAATTGAGGAGTGGAAATTTGAGAGAACCTACGCCTTTTCTCCTGCACCATTGTTGCCTGCTCTTCCTCTTCCCACCAATGATGAGCCTATGCAGATCGGAACAGGAAAAGGACCGTCGACACATGATGGGTTTATGTCTTTACTGCTGTGAGAAAGCCCACAGAGCGGATCACTGCCCTAAGAAGGCAAAACCTTCGGGAAACAATTCACCCAGATGAAGACGGAGGAGATTCATCTCCTTGAATTCCCCTTTGATTCCCGTGCAAATTATTTCCAATCAGATGTCTATTAACAGTGGCGCAGCCAGAAATTTTTTGGACATTATTGTAGCCGCTAACTCTGGTATTTCTTCTCGTCCTCTGGTGCCCCCTATCACTGCCTGTGGACTCAGTGGTAAACCTCTCCCTGGAGGACAGATTACTCTCATTTCCAAGCCTGTTCACCTCAACGTGGGTGCGTGTCATTCTGAGATTATCCAATTTTACCTCATCTCCTCTCCTGCAGCCAGTCTAGTTATAGGTCATCCCTGGCTGTCAAAACATAATCCTATTATTGATTGGACTAAAAGTGAAATTATCCATTGGTATCCTTGCTGTGAACCCTGTCTGAAAATCACTTTACTAGAATCCAAAATTCCACCTCAATACCTCGACTACTCCGATGTTATCTCTAAACAAGAGGCTGACAAACTTCCTCCTCACTGCCCTTATGACTGTGCCATAGATCTTATTTTGGGGGCCCCCTATCCTAAAGGAAGACTCTTTTCTTTATCTATTCCATAAACCAAAGCCATGGATGACTATAATATAAAGTTGTACATAGTAGCAGCTGGTTTGAGAGGCCTGTAAAGTGTTTTGTCTCTACTTTGCGTATTCCCAGTACCTTCCATGCCTCGCTTTTAAAACCGTTTAGGAGCGCTGTAAAATTCGGTTCTAATTCCCCCTCTAAACCTGCACCCATTCATGTGGATGGTAACAAATAATTTCTTGTGCAGGATATTATTGATTCTAAGAGAGTCCAGGGGAAGGTTTTTTATTTGGTTCATTGGCAAGGTTATGGGCCTAAGGAATGCGAGTGGGTTCCTGCCGAAAATGTGCATGTGGATAGTCTGCTGAAAATGTGCATGTGGATAGTATCCTTAAAAGATTTCATAATAAATTTCCTGGGAAACTTGCGTTTAGGGGTTCCTTCTAGTTTGTTAACTTATCTCTCCACACATACGCAGTTAGCGTTAACAGGTTACCTGGATGCCAGTCTGCGCTGACGCACGGCCCGTTGCTATTGTTGTCCTCTCCATGTGCAAGCTGCTCCCCACATCCTGGCTGGCGTCTGGGGCATCAGTTGGTTACCTGGACACCAGCCTATCAGCTCTGTGGGTGAGTTTATCCTTCTCTCCACATTGGTCATGCGTCTCTTTAAAATCCTGGCTCGGTCATTGCTGCCTCGCTGGTTAGTGTTCCCTCGGTTCTTCTGCCAGTTCATGATCTGTGCTCTTAACCTCTCGGTGTTTGTTTCTTGTGGTTTGCCCTTCATTTCTGCCATGTCTGCTCTATTTCTGTGCCTGCCTCTTCTTCCTGGTGTATCTGACCTTGTCTCCCCTGTCATTCGTTTTTGTGTCCAGCCTTGTGCTGCTCTCCAGAGTTTATCTTGTTATTATGTTTTGAGGATCCATCTGCAGCAATTCTCCCTACGCCCTCCAGACCCTGGTTACCATCTACTGGGGGCCGCAACCTGCTGGGTGTCCTGCAGCCCAGACTATCCCCACCATCAGGGGTTCTAACAAAGACCAGGCCCCAGTTAGACTCCATGCCCAGGGAAGCGGCATACCAGTGTCATAACACCTTCAGGACATTTTTTAACCATGTCCAATATTAATTACTATCAATTGGGATAACATCTTTTAACATAGTTTTGGGTTTCTAATTGATTATGTTTAATAAAGATGTTAAGATCTTAATAATTGACCTCTTTCTTACTGATGTCATACGTAAAAAAGAAATCTGGAGGTCATTTGTATGTGTGGTTCCTTGACACAATGGGCTAGATTTACTAAGCTGTGGGAAAGGAAAAGTGGAGATGTTGCCCCAAATGGATTCTAGTTCTCACTTTCCTATTACATACTAGAAACTGGCAACATCTCCACTTTTCCAAACCCGCAGCTTAGTAAATCTGGCCCCAAGAGTGAGAATCAACAGTGCTTAGATTGAAAGCCTCTGCACAGAACTGTGTGTGGCAGATAGATAGACTAAGAAAAAAAGACCAATAGATAAAGTCAAGTGGCAAGATGCCTGACAGGGGACACAGTAACAGCAAATTACTTGGTTTGGTTTTTGGGGTTAAAGAAATGAGACATAATATCCCATAGAGGGCTTGGAGTTTACTGTTTTCTAAATGTTCCTGAAGACCCTATTTGCATTAAAACACCAGCACACCCAGACAAACAAGCTATTACCAGAGCTTATTAATGCACACAATACTTATGGGCAAAATATTCTCCAAATGGGAAATGTTTGTCTTGTTTGTTATATGTCTGATTACTTTTACTTAGAAAGTACAGGTATGCTGTGAGTACACCTTAATGGTTCTTCTGTGTTCGTTGAAACAGAATATAACCATGTGTAATATCAGTCATCAGTTACCGAGACTGCATAGATATTTGATAAATTGGATTTCCTATTTGTTGTCATGGGTAAAAGAATGAGAAAAGAAAACTGTAATGGATATTTGTACGTCTTAACTGAAGTGTGAAACAAAATTAGCATTAGCCTTGCCGGCTTTGTCAGAATAGGCAGAAAAAGTTCTATGTGTTGGTATGGAACAAATGCTTAGTAGGACCTATTGCTTTACCAGTAACTGCCTGACCAATTGAAGGTTAAAGTTTGTTTCTAAACTGATGCAGCATGAAATGACTTATTGATCATTATTTCACACAATATCAGTTAATCTGAAAAACATCCCTCTCTACCACAGGTGCATTTTCTGTTGTTTTATTTGAAGATAAATATTATTTTGAGTAAAGCTCAAGAACTAAAATTCATCACAACAGTACATGTATTTCTGTTACTCAAGCCTGAAGCAGAATTTTAATGAATGTAGGTTTATTATTATTATTAATAATTTTTATAATATCACCCTTTCCCTAATCCTTACCCTAACCCTCCCTTTCCATTACCCCAACCCTCCACATCTATTACCATAACCTTCTACTACCACAGCCTGACCCAAAGGGCCAGATTTACTAAGCTGCGGTTTTGGAAAAGTGGAGATGTTGCCCATAGCAGCCAATCAGATTTTAGCTGACATTCTCTAGTATGTAAAAAAAAAAGTGAGAGCTAGAATCTGATTGGTTGCTATAGGCAACAT
>WWET01001086.1:389399-409292 GCA_011038615.1 Limnodynastes dumerilii | reverse complement strand
CAGTGGCAAACGCAGGATTTTGAAAGGGGGGTTTCCAATGCGTGTAATACATGTGAGGTATATTATCATAGCTGCAAACGTTTTGAAGCCCGAAAACGTGGCAAATAAGCTCTGCCGCGTCCTGCCCAAGCTCTTACCCCGAGCGTGTATATGTGTATGTGTGTTTGTGAGTGTGTGTGTGTATGTGAGTGTGTGTGTGTATGTGTGTGTGTATGTGTGTGTGTGTTTGTTAGGGAATTAGACTGTAATGCGGCAGAGGTTGATATGTGTAAAATTGTGAAGAGCTACTAAATATGATGCACTGTTAAAATATAAAACATATGTAAAATGACAATACTGATAATACGGTCGTACTATCTGACTGCCAGGACATGTAAGACGTCCAGTAAGGTTCTCTGTGAAAGCAGGACGTTATAATGTATATTTGAAAATAATAAAAATTCTACATTAAGGAATTGGTTTGGTTATTGGCTGTAACAGGTCCTGTTCTGATATTTTTTTATAGGTGATTTATAAGTTACTTCTTTCACACAGTAAAATAGTAGTTTCATATTGAAGAAACAGATCTAATAGTAATAGCAGTACACAATGCATTAGTAGAGCACCAGTAAATTACACAATGTACAGAGCCTGTGTCAGAGCATAAGCACTGTTGTATTTGTAGTGACCCATTCACCATTCCGCTTATCTTATCTAATGCAGCACAGGCCAGGACTATCTTTCCTTGATCTTGATCAATGTCAGTCCGGATCACATGGCCGCAAAGCCACGTCCCTTTTTGAATTTTCTCTCTTTTTTTCTAATTTTTAACCAGAAACCCCCCTGGGTTTGCCACTGCTAAATAGCTTTTTCAAGTTTTAATAATAGTAATTGCACATTGTTTTGTAAGATCCTATGTTCTCAGTTCATTTCACTGGAGTCTCACACAAGGAAAGCTCGTTCAAACGCAACCGATACATATTGTCCTGCCGATATTACCCTGTGTATACAGGAACACTTCTTTTTTATATTTGCATGAATAGTGTTAGCCGCAGTCCGTAAAATCTCAAGTCTCAGTCCGGGTAAACCTCAATAAGCTGATGATGGGTAATAGAAATACTGTATAATAAGTCCCGTAACAGAAGGGTCCACAAGGAACAATAGGCCTGATCCAGACCTACACTCATGTGCGTTTTTATGGCGATCGTAAGCGTAAAGATGGCTTTTTGTACTTACTGCACATGCACAGGACAGATTTTGTGCTGAGAAATTCTGAGCGTATGAGCCGTGAGCGTATTAACGATTGAGGGGGCGTGTCTGCCTTACGAAATCCATAATTACGCACCAAGGGCGGGGTGAGGCATTTAAATCGTACAGTATGGGCGTGCTAAGCATCGTAACTATGCAATGAGCATACGGACGCCCGCGGTTACGATAAAAATGTTAGGGTAGGGTTTGCTGGGCGTACAAAAGCAAAACTTAGTACGACCAAGGGGAGTTCCTATTGCCGTGCATCGTAGGTACGCCGGCGTTAATACGCTACGCACACTGGAGTCCACTTTCACTGCTAACTATAGCAGAGCTCCTCCAATGTCCGGATAATATCAACAGCATGTGTGAGGCGTCAATGGAAGTATAAATGGATCCAACATTAGAGTCCAGTACGTATAAAGTCATGAAGGCAATCGTGGTATTGAGACTTGATTGTTTAAGGTGCAGTTATATAGACTTCAATGGCACCTCCTGCTCCCCCTGCCTTATTGCCCGTTCCAATACCCAGGTGGTAAGAACTCCACAGCTTAACCATCCTTACAATAACAAAACTCTTCTATGAGGTAAACTATATTTTCTTCCATTTGTAACTGGTGAATCTTTGTCACATGTACAATCTTTTGAAACTATTAATAATGGATAAAGTCTTCCCCATAGTCCCACAGCTACAGTCAATAGAATTACTGTATTACAAAGAATTTATATTATAATAGTTCTGAGAAATTGCTTAAACAACCACTCCCCTCACACCAATGGGCTTCCGATAACCATACCCTATGTTTTTGAACGTGTGTGAATATAAAATGGTGGTTGTTCAGAAGTCTGGATCAGCTCAGTGAACAGTGCTCCTATGCTGTACATTACAATAACAAATTAACTTCTACTTCTTCCTGTTTTCTTTTCACATAGCGAATAATGGTCTCCCCTGGTACAATGCTTTCCTTTACTTTGTGTACATTTAAGCAATGTTTTCTATTTTGCGATTCCTCATCGTATTTTAGTGACCTTCAATAAAAATATTTATTTCAAGGGAAAGTAAAATAATAGTGGGGTAAAAGCACCTTAAAAATTATCTTCTACTTTAAAAACACATGAGAATTTGTTAAACTGGAAAGCTAGTTTTACACCGCTTTGTGTAATACCCTTTCCTTCAAACTGTCTTCACTGTCTTTACCTTTTTTGTTATTCATTTATTCTGACTGCCACGCATATTTGACTATTCACCTTTTTCACCAGGTTTAGAGAACTGCATCATTTCTGTTTTGAAATGCTGTTATTTGGTTTTATGATCTATGATTCAACAACACAGTAAGAGGGATGGATAACACCTTCCAGTTGCATTAAATGTACTTGTAAAATGCCTCTGACTCTGTAGTGTTTGAGTATTTACCAAACTTAGTACAGTGCCTTTATCCAAGTCTTCAGGATACTCTTATGTGGGTGTTGTGATTTTAATTAAAGTTATTCTTTGCTCCTCTTTCATGATCTATTATAAGTTAATACAGAGCAGGTGCTGAAAGGTATGGGGAATTTACACAGATACAAAAATACACCCCCAGCACTCTTGAAATTGCTGGTTAATTGCAAGAGTGCTGGGTTCTCTCTCTCTCTCTCTCTCTCTCTCTCTCTCCCCCCCCTTCATGGCCGTTTTAATCAACGTGCATTATTTCTGTTGCATATCCAACCTTTCAATCAGGGAAGGTTTAACAGGAACAAAGCATTTACCGATAACCAACTCATTCAGATATTTATAGAGAAAGAGAGAAGACATGCGCTTACCTGTCCCGTGGTGCCTGTCAGCCTCGGTTTCAGCAGCCTCGCTGCTCGATCCTCCCTCAGTTGCACTGGCAGCGGGGGGTGCATTTCCCTTTGGGAACCAAGCTGTACACAAAAAGAAACCAGACAGTTAGTGAAGCGGGGGTAGTTGTATAGAACACTGGATACATATGCCACGGTTCAAAAGAATAAAGAGTAAAGAAACTAAGTAGCTGACCATTAATGCAAGCAGCAAGAGAGTAACTGATTCGGAAGAGGGTTAAATAAAGTAAACACCTAAATGAACAATATGATGCATGTTAAGTAGAATCAGGGTAATATTATCATCATACAAATGTTTCAAAAGATATCAGGAGCAAACAGAGTACAGTAAAGAGGGTTGGCTTGAAATCACAGTATCAGCAGTCCATAAATTCTCATAAAAAAACAGTTAAGGGGAAGCTGTTCATTAGGACGATGAGGGGCCACACAATTCAATCTATAGATCCAAGTGCTTTCCCTTTTAAGCAAGGTGTTGTTGCGATCGCCTCCTTTCATAGGTATGGGTATATGGTCTATTCCCATGTAATTCAAGTGATTGTGTGTTTGGCCTTAGCCCAATGTCTGGCTACAGGCTGGTCCTGTTTCCCACCGCCTATGGCTATCCTGATGGCCGAGTGGTGTAATGCCATACGTTCCTTGAGCATTCTAGATGTGTTGCCCACGTAAATAAGTTTGTATGGGCATTGTATCATATGCACCACGTATTTAGTGGTGCATATGATGACATGTTTAATCAAGTATGTGTTGCCTTAGGGGTGATGAAAGGACGCTCTTGTGAGTAGTTGGCCGCAGGTAGGGCCGTTTCTAGGGGCGGGCGCGCCGTGCGATCGCACGGGGCACGCCCCTAGATAACTAAAAGGGGGGCACTTCCCGTAGCCCTCCCCCATGCAGTGGTCACATAGACCGCGGCTCTTACAGGTGCCGGCCGCATCTGTTATGTGATGTGGCCGGCGCCTGTGAGAGCCGCGGTCTATGTCAGTGCTCGCCCGCTATTAAAAAAAAAACAAAAACCTGACGTCATCAAGCTGGCATTTGGCTGAGGAGCGCGTGGAGAGGAGCTCAGGGGACAGTGTGTGTATAAGGGGGCACAGTGTGAGTGTAAAATGAGGGGACACAGTGTGAGTGTATAATGAGGGGCCACAGTGTGCGTGTATAATGAAGGGGCACAGTGTGCGTGTATAATGAGGGGCCACAGTGTGTGTGTGTGTATGATGAAGGGGTCACAGTGTGTGTATGATGAAGGCGCACAGTGTGTCATAAAGGTGTAACAGTTGAAGGGGGCACAGTGTGTGTATATGAAAATGGGGCACAGTGTGTGTATAACTTTTTTTTTTGGGGGGGGAGGGTGGTCACCAGAATTTTATACCGCCCTGGGCTCTGCTAGGTCTAGAAACAGCACTGGCTGCAGGTGATACAGCCTATACATCGGTAGCAGCCTGGTTTCTTAGACAAGAATGTTCTCCTTGATTCTGATAATTTTCTTTACTTTGTTTCTATACCGATGGGAGTTGCCACTGTGAAACTGTATTTTTAAAATGAGAGACAGCCGAAAGCAAATTTTTGGCTCTCTCTATTTCGAAAATACCACTATTTTTGAATAAACTATTATGAATGGGTAAGTATGCTGATTGGAAACTCTGTCGCAGACCTGTCACACCAATCAGAGAGGTGAGTAACACTCTCTGGGGAGGTTTAGGGTTAGGCTGTGGGGAGGGGAGTTTTAGGGTTAGGTCTCGAGTTAGGGAGGATTAGGGTTAGGGTAATGAAAGGGAAGGGTTAGGTTAATGGAAGGAGGGTCTTAGAGTCAGTGAGGAGGGAGGAAAGCCTTAGGGTTAGGCTGCAAGGATGGGGGTCTTAGGGGCAGGCTGCAGGGAAGGGAGAGTTAGGGTTAGGGTAACGGAAGGGGAGGGTTAGGGTAAGGATTAAAGTAACGGTTGTGGTTAAATTTATACTCACTATTTGCATCAGCGTCTTCTGTCTTTTGTCTTTCATGGATCAATTGCTTTGCCTCTGCGAGGCAAAAGCAATCGATCTCCCAGCCAGTTCACAATGGGCTGGGAGAGAATGGCCCTTTAGAAAAAAGGCCGTTCGCAGCAGCGACGCAGACCCTTTCTGTACACACTGAAATTGTTATATAAATATGTTGTATGATATAAATGTAATATCCTTTAAATATTACAGGCGTCCTAATGATTCTAGTGTATTTTCCTGCATATTTATACCTAGATATACCTTATATAATGTAAAACTAAATATTATAAAAGGAAAAATAAGTATTGAACTCCATATTTTAAATCCTATTTAGTAAACAGCTTTTTTTCTATGACTGTTTCAATGTAGAGCAATAAAGCATGCAGGGCTGTAACTAGGGATTGGCTATAGGGACGGTCCCAGAGGGCGCAAAGTCGAAGTGGGGTGGCTGTAACTTAATTTTTAGGGTTAAACTGGTTACTAATTCAGGGTTGGGGACACAATTTTCTCTTTTTGCCACTGGCACTAAAATTTCTAGCTACGACTGCCATTTTACATAATTCAAAATAATGTAAATCACATACACTAAAATGCTATTTATTCTATTATCATCATACAGACAATTCACCTTCTTTGAATCTTAGCAGAGAAAGGGGTTTTCTGATTGTTTTGTAGTATAAACTTGACAGCGACTAGGACCAGAACATGGACAATAGAATTATAATAGAATAAGTTCATATGCAAATCAGCTTATATAATAATGGGGAGATGCTGTAATCAATATTTATATAGTCAATTACTCATTATTATGTGAAAGAGCACTTATTAAAATTGTGACTATACAATGCTTTTAGGAGTGCATCATTGTAATATATATTGTATAGATAAAAGCTAGTAACAAAAGAGATATGACTGTACATTGCATTGAAATTACACCCGTGGAAGCTTTAGTCATTGTCTCACTGGTGTTATTTTTTATCTAAATGTCTTGTAAACATACATAAATAATAAGAGATTTAAAGTAAGCAGGGTGGAAAAGTTTTTCATGAACATGGTGGGTTTGCATACAGAATCATTACAAATTAATTATTTAAATGCAACACATTTTAAGGTTGTTTGTGCTTTATAGTTTTAACCTAGTCCCTACTGAGGGTGCCAGTATCTATATGAAATGTACACCAGTTAAACTGGCCACACACTAGAGCGATTATCGTCCCAAACGCACGATTATAATGGATTGGGCCAAATATCGCTCTAGTGTTTGGCAAAGATTTTTTTCCTAACTAGCGATAAAACGTTACAAAAACTCTCGGCCCCGATTATCTCATCTCATGGGAATCTTGAATGATTATCGTTTTTTCGTTAGAAACATCGTGCAGTGTGTGGGCATTTTCGATAATCATTCAAGATTTCCATGGAGAGAGGGCAGAGCGCTTCAGAACCCCACACGCTGATAGGCTGCAGCGCTGTGTCCTCTCTCCCTCTGTCTGGGCATACCGCGCTGTATAGCCAGTCACATATCCAATATCTTTCTAAACCAAGAGCATATCTTTATGTGAGGTGAGCTCTTGGTTTAGAAAGATATTGGATATGTGACCCAAAGTTGGGGCTCTATTTAGAGTTGAGATTAGAGTCAGGACTGTTCAGCAGAGAAGCCTTGTAAGTGGCGAACAGTTTATCACATATCTGCAGATATGTGTAACTAATTCTCTGATTTTTATTTTATAGATATAAATTCATGATTAGTAACTGAGTAATGGCTAGAGTGCCAGGCCATGTCTTGTTNGAGGCTGCAGCCAGCCAATAGGCTGGCTGCAGTCTGTCCAGCAGAGATTATCGCGCCCAGCCTCTGCTGTGTATGGTGCCGATATCGGGACCTTTATACTCCAGTGTGGAGAGGAATGGATCAGAGAGAAGGCAAGAGGGACAACACCAGGACCAGCAGGGAAACCACTCAAAATTTGCAGGGATCAAATCAAACCATAGAACCTGGAGAAAACAGCAGGTAAAGGTAGACAAGCTGACACTATAACCAGCAATGGAAGCACTTTCAGTCCTTAAAAAGAAGCTGCTAGCCACTGACTGTACCGAGGACAGTTAAGCGGTTTACATGCCATTACAGCGGTGTAGGTCTTAGCCTGGATCTGGTCCATAAGGCCTGCTTCACAGCTAAGTTTAAAAGCAAACCACTACAGCCAACATTCAAAGGAAGTTAATCCTCAACTAAGGTGGTTGGCATGTACTCTCCCAGACATTCTTTGTTTCAGACATGAACTTATACACCTAGAAATGTTGCTATCTGCCCAATTATACGTCTGGCATAATGGTAGTTTTCTACATTGTACATGGATTTCCTGGCAGTCCCTTAAATCTTGGATACATGCCCAAATTATGACAATTTTATGAGCCTGCATACATAATTCAAATTTGGTAACAGGCACTAGATATCATTTTGACCTTACTACAAATCAGACCCATCCCTAGAATTGCTCACCAGTCAGCTCACTAATCAGATTAAACTGTTAATGTAATTTGGAATTTTTTTTACTGTAATATGTAGTCCAGAAAATAATAAAATATGGGCAGTTTCGCACACATTATACACAAAAATATCACAAGCAGGAGTGCATGATACTAAAGTATAGTTGTATCCAAGATATGAAAAATGTCAATTAGCACCTCCTTATAACTAATATGCAAATATAGTATTATTTTAAATTGTTAATTAGGCTCCACTAAGGATTTATTGCACCCTAGGTGATGAAAAAATCATAAAAATCGTAAGTCCAATGTTTCTGTAACCATAATTTACTAATCCCACTGGATAAATACTACTGTAGCTGCAATGGACAGTTCATTAAATCCAATATTGATCCAGACAAAAAGAAAAAATCCACACTTACAACTCCAGAGGCAAATGACAGAAGCTAAACGGCAAAAGGACTATTCAATTTCATCCCAGAAGTCATCACGAAGACATACCGTTTCGGTGTGTTTAAACACCATCATCAGGGGAATCCAAAGGGCTGCATACAAATAACACACAAATATTGCACATATAAATACATAGAGATAAGCAGCTTACCAAATGGCAGTGTCTCCCCAGAACTCGCCTAGATTACCCACCGGAAATCATCAGTAAACCGGAAGACGTCACGGCTGGCGTTGGTGGTCATGGCAACCAAACACATGGAGCCTAGGGGAAAGCATCACCCAGGCAACTGTGATAACCTTGCGGACATGAGTTCCTTATTAAGTCTAGTGGGGGTCATTGTTTGAACCACAGGCATACACTGAAGTTAAGTCACCTTATGACCCTTTTCAATAAAATGTCTTGCAATGGGAGGGGTCTTATTATCAATGCCAGAAGCAGCTTTTTTCATAGAGGACCTGTGCATGGCTAACCTCTACTTAACCATGCACGAGAACCAGTGCATGGCTAACCTCTCCTTAAGCATACGCTAGGACCTGTGCATGGCTAACCTCTCCTTAAGCATGCACGAGGACCAGTGCATGGCTAACCTCTCCTTAAGCATGTACTAGGACCTGTGCATGGCTAACCTCTCCTTAAGCTTACGCTAGGACTTGTGCATGGGTAACCTCTCCTTAAGCATGTGCTAGGACCTGTACATGGCTAACCTCTCCTTAAGCATGTGCGAGGACCTGTGCATGGCTAACCTCTCCTTAAGCATTAGCAGGGTCTTGCCCACATATAACAGAGAGCAGGGGCATAAAATGACATAAACCACATATCTACTGTCACAAGTCTGTGGTGTGTTTTAAATTGTATGTCCCTAGTGGGATGTTGGAACACCTCTTCTAGTATTAAAAAGCGGCAGTTAACACAGACACTACATTTAAAGACACCTTTCCTAGGTGTAAACCAATTAGGAGAAATTAAAGGAACAACATTATTGACCACCAATACATCCTGTAGACTTGAACTCCATCTGAAACTTATCAATAGAGGGTCATTTAATTTAGGCTTCAATGAAATAATATGCCAATGTTCTTGAATAGCAATTGTAACCACATTGGAGATGGTGGAAATCGTAGTGCTGAAAACTATACGCTCATCCTTTGGTTTAGGTTTTTTAGATCTTCTCGTCGTGACTGTAAGCAACATGAGATGGCTTTATCCACTTCTGTTTTCTTATATCTCGCTGTAGAAAACGATCACCCATTTGTTGCAAGGCAGATTGTAATTGAGAGGGTCAGAAGTTAGTCTAACCATAGGAAAATGGTAGTCCAAACTTCAAAGGTTTGGGTTGGAAATTATCGGCCAACAGGAGCGTGTTCTTATCTGTACTTTCACATTAGAGGGAGGTTGAGAAGACAGTCGAATTTCGTTGTATAAGAATATCGAGGAAACTAGTTTCTGTGTCACTGTGATTCAACGTAAATCTAACAGTAGAGTCCAATTGAGTCAAATGTTCAAAAAAATAAAAAAAAACCCATCCCTAGAATTACTCACCAGTCAGTTCACTAATCAGATTAAATACTGTTAATATAATTTAGAATTATATGTACTGTCATATACTGTAAAGTAATGATGATTCTTCTCAATATTCTAATACGCAACTTTCCACAGTTTTTCTACTTCAATCTCCAGCTCTGTCTCTTACCTTTATACTTGTAATTCACCCTTTTATAATGAAAACACACTATGGTGCTGGGTATGGCAGACATGATGAGGCTGTGAGGTGGTTTGGCAGTGATTGTGGCAGCATGCTGTGAATTGCGGTGCCAGCAGGGCCATAACTAGGGGTGTGTGATAGGGGCAGCCGTCCAGGGCAGAAATCTTAAGGAGTAACGTTAATATTTATGGTTAAATTGGCTTAGAATTCAGGGTCAGGGGGGCACAATTTTTACTCTTTGCCCCTGGCGCTAAAATTTGTAGTTACGGCTCTGAGCTCCAGTGTTATACATCTGGGTATGTGTCTGTAGCTCATGACTTGACTGCATAACGTATCATATCTGTTTTGTACATATGGCACACATATTTTCTTGTACTTATCTATAATTGTCTATGCCCAAAGTTTCTGCACAAGGATCCAGAAGCCAGTCCTGCTTATGTAGTGGAGCAAAGAATAATGAACAAAACACAGTGTAATTACATGACTTGTCAAGGTAAGTTATATATTGTAGCCAAGCCAATGACATCAATTACATCTGTCATTTGAAGCATTCCTTATATTTTTCTTGTTATAGATTTATTGTGAGATTAAAACTCCGGAGGAGGATGTTATAATTGTAATGAGAATTGCATTGTGAACAATCAGGCATGTATTAATGTGCCATGGTAGTTTGTATGTATGAAATAATAGGATCCTTACATGATGGCTTATCCTATGTGTGAAGTACCCTATACAGATATAATAAATAATGGAAGATGTAACAGAATGAATCTTTATAACAGATGTATGTGCTTTTATAAGATTGTTCAGCACAATGTTTGTCTCTGCAACAACATAATTAAAGTCTCATATATTTTCACATCTGTAAAGCTCTTTTCTTCCTTAATAATTTTCTGCATTAGTGGTAAGAAATAAACATTCATAACGAACATTTTTTTTTAAACCAAAATTATATTTAATTTTCGAAGTGACATGTAAAATATAGATATTGATATGCTGCCACCAGAGGGGGCAAGTAGTGTCAGAACAGGAGAAATGGTCAAATCCGCCAGCAACATATGCACATCAAGTATATCACTTTCTGAACTCCAAGTAAAATTACCCTAAAGGAAAGAATACTCTGTGTTTAAAGTACGCAAATATACGTGCTGCCTCTAGGGGCTGCTGTGGGACTTATTGTTTAGTGTGAACATTCTCCTGATTTGCCCCTAGGGTCTTCTGTTTGGACTTTGCCCTCATGATTATTTTACAGCACCTGAGCAGGTAGGATAAAAGGACTGCCTCTAGCTAACTCAAGAAATGGTCTTTTTGCCTTATTTGTTACTTATGTATTCCAGTCCTGCTCTTATATTCCTGTATGTTTGACATCTTCTGATACTGTGATTGTTTTAAATGCAACCAATAGTTGTCTAATGTAGCTACTAGAGTTAAAAAAAAAAAAAAACAACAACAATTCGCTGTTCCAATTGAGCAATAAAAATTACTGTTTGACATGTGCACCTATGTTACAGTACTTTTTGTTGTTTATTGCAAAGTATATCTCTATTGACTGTAATTGGTAGCATACTTATAATTAATATAGATGTTATTTGCAATATATTGGTTACATTAGGGGTTACATGTGTCAATTTAAGGTGTTTTGTATATAAGATATCAATGCAATACCAGAACAGGTCGCTTATCTTGTTTATTTGTTCTGTAACTTTGTTAACCAGCTTTGTCCTGTATTCATTGTGTTCATTGCATTTGCATGATTCTTCTATTCTAGCATATAGACTTCTTGTTGTCTTGACTCTTGTTTGGATTTATGTACACGTGTTTTTGAATTTAGTTTACCTTTGTGCTCAGCATCTATTATTTTTGGTTGCTCCTACTTTGTGCTCAGTGTTCCCTCTATTTCCTGTTTGTATATGTGATTGGTAGTGCCTGTACATTATTTTTGTATTGTTCCTGGTTTTGTCATTATTATTATTCACATTCTACTTTTACCTGTATTCTCTTGCTTTAATAAATACTTTTGCTTTATTCACCTGTGCCTGATTATTAGTGATTTGTTTCACCTGGGGCTGCCTTCCAAGGTTCGTGACCTGCTGGGCATCTGTGGCACAAGCCTATCACCACCGTCAGGGGCTTTAGCCAAGACCAGGCCCAAGTTAGACTCCATGCCCTGGGAGCAGTCTTGTAACATAATGGCTGCATTCCTGTCATATTTCAAATCTCCACCTATGCCTGTATTGTGGCAGCAATAAGCATTTCCTCCAGCAATGTTTGTTGGCCTAGTGAAGCCACAGTCAGGGTGCATACTCCAGTCGCTACAATTAGAGCATGTGCTCCATTGTTCAATGTCGGGGCACGTGCCTAAGTGGCCATAGTAGCAGCACCTGCTCCAGTTTCTGGCATTGGGGTTAGTTGAGGCGCTTGCCTCAATTGCCACTATAAGGGTGGAAGTAATGTTTTAAACTACTCAGAGGTCAGTACCACAAACTGTCCAGTCTTCTGAACCTATGCTTCAGAGGATTCAGTCTCTGAGCCAGTGCCATGTCCTGGCCAGTCTCTGGGTATCCCATCATGCTGGGCATGTGTCTGAGACTGTTCTTCCAAGTCACCACCCTGTTTGCTCTTGCCTCCAAGCAGCAATACCCGACTGCTAAGCTGCCTCACAGAGCTGCCCAGTCCGAGTTGCCTCACAGTGCTACCCAGCCTGAACCACCTCACAGTGCTGTGCAGCCCAGCTTCATGTGACTGTGCCCACTGCCCAGTAGGATGATACAAAAGAGAAGTTTTAGTAGTCCCCAAAAGTAAAACAAAAGTAAAACAAGGCGCTCTCTCCTTCTGCAGTCTACGGATGGAAGCTATGCTTTTTTCTCTTTTTTTGCAATTCCACAATACAGCCTCTATCGACAGGTTTGGATCATGTACTCATACAAAGAAATAGAGAGAGATGGAATTAGAATAACAAGTATTTTATTATCCAAATCTGACACATTCTAAAAACCCATAAATACATTAATACATTAATAACAAAAAGAAAGACAACTAGGGGTCAGCGTACCCTATATTGCAGAGGATCGTGGATGTAAACAGCTCTGGAAAATGACCCCTTGCCGGTAGGAGACGTGAGAACCCGTTGGTCAGACCACACACAGAAGTTTAAGAAAGCAGCTCCTCTTATAACCACTGACGCGTTTCAGCTATATTCCGCAGCCTTTGTCAATTTGTATAAGGGGAACATGTGAGAGCAGGGTTTTTAAATCCCACCCTCCATTTTCATTGGAGCAGTAAATCAGCTTTTTTTATTACCATTAAAACTGTTTCAATTGTAATCAATCATAAAAACGAGTGAACGATACATTTAGATCTTTTCAAGCGTTATAAACAATAAGTTAGGATGTACAACATCTCAGATACTTTCTTACTCAAATATGTGATAAGCGTTATAAACAGCAACTTGATGTATGTAATAAAATGGAATGCAACCATCTCAAATTCTTTTTTCACTCGAGAATGTGACCAAACATATAAACAATAACTGCTAACTAAATAAAATACATAAAATTAAATGAATAAATCAATAGCAAACATAAGATTCTCTTAAAGGGATAGGTGCCTCAAATGATTTTCAAGATATACCCCCTTTTCCTAAAGTATGGAAGTTTAGAGGTACAGGGGTAATGACAACAATTCCCCAAGGTGTCCCAGCAATAGCCAACCGATAATTTACCAATATATTACTTTGTGGAGATCAGTGGCAATATTAAATTCCCTTGTGGGGATTAATAGCAATATTATAAATAGCAATAATATAATTTGTCCTTATTAAATATCAAAAAGGTAACCCAAAATAGAACCTGTAGAATCAGGCTAACTTCTACCTTGGATTGATATATGAGGGCCATACACAAATACCAACATTAGCGAGTAATTCTCTTAAACAACAGATACCATATAATATTTAAAGAGACAGACACCTATGAAAAAGTAATGGCGGTGGATCCCCCAAGGCATCTTGGCAATGACCAGCAAGTACATTACCAATATGCTACATTAATCTCACTTTTAGTGCACGGGTGGTCCTCCCAAGGTTGATCAAATTACAACTGCATTTTATTACATAAATTACATGATGTGAATGGCAAGTTATAAACTGGGAGATTTTAAATGTTTTCCCATTTAATTCAATGGATTCATATTTAGATTTTTGCATATTGACAGTTTGGCAGGTTTTACACACCCCGCACCTATGGAAACCCTTAGTGCGAATAACAGATTTGTTGGTTTCAGGTAATGAGCTGTGGACAAACATTTTTTTTTTATATATTATCCGCCCGCCTATAGATACATAGATAAATTTGGGCTTTGTTGGTATAATACCTCCTATTATCGGGTCTTTCTTTAAAATTCCCCAGTGGGTGGTAAAAATTCTTTCTATTTTTCTAAAGTTAGTATTATACTTGGTACAAAAAGACCATTGATGGTGGTCCTGTCTCTTTTTTATTTGGTAATGGGATTAATTATTTTCAATCTATCAAGTTCCTCGATTTTATGTTCTGTGAGTTCCAAAAACTCTTTTTTGTATCTTTTTTCAATAAACTGGTTATGCATTGTAGACATTTGTTCCTTATATACTGGTTCTTCGCTACAGTTTCTTTTCAAGTGTCTGTACTGTCCCCCCGGATGAGGAAGCCTGTGCCTGCTGCATGATGTGCATGCAATCTCGCCCGATTCAAAGCCAAATGTAACTCAAACTGTAGTGTTGTGGGAGGAAAGAAGTGCAGGCATGTGGTCAATGTACAATGAACACAGACAGAAAAAAGCACTTTTTATGAGAAAACATTTGCACCTACCAACAGTTATGTCTAATTCTGGGGGGCTGGCAATCCAAAACCTATATCTGACACCTATATTACAATTCCACACTTCAAACGCAATACAAGACTTATGACATCACTGCTGGAGTATTGTGTAGGTAAAAAATATATTATAAATGCAATAGAGAAATACATATTTTTCCAATTTTTTTTCCATCATTAGTTGATATTGCTTTAATATAATAGTTACATTAATACTGAAGTGTTAGCAGTATTCATAACCCCCATTTTCAGTGAAAACTTGAACTTGCACTATATATAAGGTCACATAACTGCATTGTCTGATCCGTGTGGTAAAGTTAAGGTAGGGTTCTGGACTCCTAAGTGGCCAAATCACATGGATACAATCTACATATTACTGTAATCACATATTTGGATCTAAAATAAAAATACGTCAGGGTCATTTTTATAATTCAAAACAAAACAAAATGGTTTTAGAAATTAAACACCAGGGTCTGTGGAAATCTCTATTTCTAAAACAAAACTATTAATAGATATAGCCAAACACCGAAATGTGACTGCTAAGGATGGGCGAACAGTTTTAGTCAGTGCAAATGACTGTTAAAGAGGTGACAAGGAACGTTAGCATTATGCTAACATGCAAAGCTTGAAGATAAGTAGAAAAAACAAAAAGAAATGTTATTAATATATGCATAAAACTTGTAAAACATTATTTAATTGTAATAAATCTCTATTGCCCCATATTTAATTATTCTAGTATTCTACAAAATAATGTCTATGATCCATTTGGATGCTATTGGCAATATCTACCCTTTTTCTCTTTAGAAGATCATTTAAATATGGGCAAGTTTTACTAAACGGCAGTTTTTTTAAACTGCTTTTTTGGTGTTTTTTGGGTAGTTTTTAAAGCGCCACATTTGCTAAGGCTAAAACCAAACCCGCCATAATTAGTAGTTTTTCAGGCCGTCCCTATTTTTGCAATTATAAAAATATAAACCGCCTTTAAAAGTGCAACAAAAAAAATGGCAATGTTCAAATTGCCACTCACTACTGAAAAAAAGCAAAAAAGCAGACAAATCATTTTTGTAAAAAAAACAAAAAAAAACTTACTGCACAAAAGTGTCTGCCATTAGGGCATCTTGTGGTAGTTCAAACGCCAGCATGCCCATGGTTGACAGGACATGCTGTCACGGTAGTCAGTCCCCTTTTTGTAAAAAAAACAAAAAAAAACTTACTGCACAAAAGTGTCTGCCATTAGGGCATCTTGTGGTAGTTCAAACGCCAGCATGCCCATGGTTGACAGGACATGCTGTCACATGTGGAACAGCAATAGCCATAGCCAGCATGCCTTGTCATCCTGTCTGCTGAAACATAACTAAATGAAATGTATGTAACTTACCTAAGTGATGTGGTTCTGAACGTTCCTGAAGAGAATAACATCAGTGTCATTAACACCTCAATTAATAAGTTGTACTTTTGTGATGCTAATGTCATTCTCATGACTTATTTAGTTATGTTCTGTAAAGGCACACCTATCTATATATATGGCAACACTAACGGCTTTTACTCCGGCAAACACTTGAATTGTGCTCTGATAATATAGTCACAGTCTCGAGCTTGAGAAAGTGTCAGTCGTGACACGAAACGTGTTGCTGTATTCACCCGCTACTGTTGCACGTGTCTGTGTTATGCTGTGGAACGCTGGATATATTCTGTGACTGTATTATCAGAGCACAATTCAAGTGTTTGCCAGAGTAAAAGTCGTCCTGCCGCTGTGGAACGTACCCTGGCGGTCGTCTCGTGAGCCGGGCTGTGGATCCGGTTTGTTCAATATTTACAGCACAGTCCAGGACTGCTCCTGAGCTACTTACCATCTTTGATTGGAGATCACTCACTTGGATTTGAGCACTGGGCTGGCCACCCGCTGCTGTGCTTATCGGTGGGATTCATTTTATATTAGGAGGACGCCTTCCATTCCCCTCGAAGTCGGGTAACCTCCTTCCATTTAATCTTTTTCCCACACTATACTCCATATAGCGATTTCCATCTGGGACTGTTTTGTTTTCAAGTTCCCTTTATGTTACCTACATGTGTGTACCAAGCGGTGATAATCTATGACATTTATTGTCTCATGAATTGTTTTATTATTGCTTTTTATTAACTATTTTTACTGTATAAATGTTACTATTTCTACGCTGGTGTTGTTCTTTCAGCCATCACAATTAAATGCTGCTAGTCTATTACTTTCATATTGATTGTTGTGCAGGGTGTACATTATATATTATCATCAAAACAGATCCCAGCGCTGTCATTTTTCTTTTGTTTACCTTACTTAACAGGTCAGGTCCTGTTTTGACAGCTGCGGTTTCTGATTGAGTGGAGTGCCGTTAGCCCCTTTTCTTTTGACAATTTTAGGAAGGTCCAAGTCTCCCGCTCCTTTAGACTTGCATAGTGTGGCCAAAACCAGCCCACATAAAAAGAGGAAGGGAGAATGCTGATGTATATAAAGTTTTAGAGCTTGTTCCAGACTTAATAACAAAAGGGAATTTATGCACGTGTAAATCTAGCTGTGGGAACGCACTGAGCATTCGTGTGGCAGATGTTAGTCATCGTAACTCTGATCGTACATAACTTGTAATGTACCTATCCCTACACAAGACGAAAAAATGCATTGTGGGTGGGGGAAGGCAATTAAATTGTACCAGAGATACGCAAGGAAAAGTTAAGGTAGGGTTCTGAACACATAAGTCACATACGTGTGAAGGGAGTACCAGGGAGAGTGCATTATCCTTAGCAGTACACATGCATACCTTAAATGATATTAAGTCTGGATCAGGCCCTTAGTTAGTAATGTAAACGGGTGAGTGTTAAATTACATATTGATATTTTGGCTCACCACTATTTTAGTAGATTAAACCTACCCAGCATGGTGAAGGGAAGCATTTTAGATAGATGCTGTTTAAGAAAATTATCAATGAGAGAGATGTTCAGGGATATATGCTCAGACAGGTTCTTGGATATCTAAATTCCCATGTACTTAACACAAGAAACTCACTGAAGAGGAACATTTTGCACACTTGTTGGTATGGCCAGTGACTGAGATGGAAGATGTAGGATTTACCCCAAATAACCTTAAGGCAGGAAAATCCACAAAATGGATCAACTACTTATAAGAGACTGCCCAGGAATGTCCAGTGTCTGCCAAAATCAACTAAATGTCAGCATTTATGGCTTTTTAAAGACTTTTGAAATGGAAGCTGTCATATTACAAACACAAATCATTCATTTCAATTTTAGCTCTCATAATGAAATGAGACTATATACAGGTGTAGGTAGCATGTTCATACCAGGTTTATAACATTCTAAAAGGAGAGTATGTATAACCCACAAGAATGTGGTTACAGATAATTGTTAAAGCCGCTGTGAAGACACTATCATTTGCCTCTGTTTTTTCCCTGAAATATTGTTTATTAGGCCAACTGCCATAGATACATTGCTTCAGAATAAGTACAGTAGGATCCATGTAAAAATATTCATAAATGGGGTAAAATACAGCAGGTGCATACAGTTACTAGCGTTCGAAGCAGCTAAATAAGTAAATTAATTCTCATGGTGAAAATAGCCCGAAAAGCCATTCAGAAGGCTAGGCATCCGTCTCTTTACTATAGCAAGCAGACATGGTAGGAAAAAAATGTATTTACTGAACCCCCTGGAATGAATGTTCAGCATTTGACAATGGGCATTCAGATTCTTTATGTTGATTTCTTAGATTTAGAATCTCTGGTCCAATGAAGGAAACCACAGGAAGGGTAAAGAAGTGAATTTACAGGAAGTGGTCCCTCTAAGAGGCAACACACATCGCAGCATACAAAGATGCACTTAGGACTGGACAAATACTTTTTTATTTTAGTTTTAAATGTAATAATGTAATGCTGGATCAATTTAGTTTCCTTTTCTTTGCTCTTGTATTATATCTCTTATATCTAGGTATGATTTCAGCATCTTGCCTTCTTCTATGTAGAGAGGAACTACTAAAGAGTGGGCAAAAGATTCATAAAGAATATTTAAAGCTGCCAATCAAGATAACATTTTGGGTTTCCAAGATTGAGGGTTGCTGTAATTGCCATAAGCCATTAATGGGAAGTCAATAGTGCATATGTTCATTGTTAGACAGACTCTATAAATATATTTTGCTTTAGACAGTTAGTAAGCACCACATTAGCGGAAAATCAATAAAGTACTGTATTGTTTTTATATTTCTGTATGTTGAGATGTTAGTCTTGCAATGTGCACCCTAGGGAGTAGAAAAATGCAGTTGTAAGAAGTGTGATCCTTAAGGGATTTAGCACATGAACTTCACATGACACAAGAACAGTGGGAAAATGTTCATTCGATGTAAGTATGGCATATAAAGAAACATATTATCCCAAAGGAATTATTTGACTTTATAGCACAAACACAGAAAGAAAAACCTTGCTGCTTAAATGTCAGGGTATATTTCATTAAGTCTAAAAATTAACAATAGAAAACATAGGTATATTATATATTGCATAAGGGATACAAAAAATAATAATAAATAAAAGAAATTGCCATATGCACCAATGAATGATATTATTCTCTGCTTTTAAAAAAAGATTGCTTTCTGGTACAAATATTCTATTGTACTGGCCAGCTGGATGTGCAAAAATATACTTTAATGCAATGTGGATAATGCAGTATGGACAGCCTTTTTCAAAAGGGCCGTTTCATTTCAGTGCATCTCGAATGAATTGGGAAATCGATTGCTTCTGTCTCGAGGAGTAGAAGCAATCGAGGAGGAGAACCAATCGATTTTCCCTGGACAGAAAACCTACTCTGCGAATAAGTAAGTATTTTTGTATGCTTACCCTAACCCTCCACTTCCAGTAGCCTAACAATCTCCTTCCTGCAGCCTGACCCTGAGATTCCCTTCCCTGCAGCCTAACCCTAGAAGCCAGATTTACTAAGATGCGGGTTTGGAAAAGTGTAGATGTTGCCTATAGAAACCAATCAGATTCTAGCTCTTCCTTTCTTTTTATATACCAAAGAATGTCAGCTAATATCTGATTGGTTGCTATGGGCAACATCTCCACTTTCCAAACCCGCAGCTTAGTAAATCTGGCCCTAGCACTCCCTTCCCCATAGCCTAACCCTAAGACAACACTGCCATGAACTAGTAATAATCTATGCCATTCTATCTGTAATATAAAATTCAGAACGTCAGTTATGAAAGGCAGGGGGGTAATCTGCCAGCAACAGAAACAAAATGCCCCAGCAACATTGCCATTAGCCAGTATCAGACTATGCCATTCTATCTGCTTTCATGCACTTATTTGCATTAACCTATACATTAATTAATTATATATATA
>WWET01001086.1:318195-361258 GCA_011038615.1 Limnodynastes dumerilii | reverse complement strand
GGGGGGGGGGTAGCTGTCACAACCTGACGTACGGAATTGTGAACATAGGGAAACCAGTTCCGTACATTCAGTTCTGATGTGTAACATCTGGTTCGTTCATGCACAGTGCGACCACAAAGCCTGACTTACATATGCAGCGTGTGTAAGTTGACTGTCGTCATTAATGCTGGATCCTGTGTGTTCTGATTGGCTAGTTCAAATGTGTGTGGCAAAGAATAGAGAGTTGGCTGCAAACCAAATCTAAGCAGCAGAAAATGGGGTACAATTGTATCTTTACATCAAACCCAATATGTGCAAATTGTCCAAAGTAAACTGCAATTTCATGTACATTTTGCCAATATAAAGACTCCCTGACATTTAGCTAAACCTGTGTGCACTTAACATGTTAGAAAATGAACAGCAGTTTTCAATTATCTAAGCTCATTGTGTCTGTCAGCAGGGAAGAAAACAGTACATTGCAATGTATATAAAGCTACCTAATAGAGCAATGTCCTAGGAATCATTCAGCTGTGCAGCACGAGTAAAACATGGATCCCTTTGCCAAAAGACGTAGACAGGGTTTGTTTGACTTTGAAAACAACTTTGATGCTTTCCATACAGTGGGAATGATCACTCCTCAGCATGAATAATCACAGCAATTTACATTTGTAAACGTTCATTAACAGCAGTTTTTCATTCTCAATATTAAAACTGAAAAATATTAACTTAACCCTCTCTTTCATCATTGTAATGATGTAACTGTGCCATGCAATATTATCAGGGTGCATGTCCTGATTACCCAAATCCATATCCATGTCAGAGCGCTGTATGCAAAATGATGAAGCAAATGTTAACTCTGATAACAGTTCCACATCTGCAATTTTAAATTCAAAGAATAGATGTGTATTTATCATTGATACTGATTTTCATAGGGACAATGGAACGGATGCAGGCCTCTGCTTCTGCTGTGCTCGGAGCTCCAAGCACAGTGACAACCGAGAACAGAGGCTGGATCCATACGGCATCCTGCGTTCCATGAACATGAAGGGAGGTCACTCTCCTCGCACATACAGCCTTATGATACCAGAGCCTAACCTTAACATTTCTGCACCATCCCCACGGAATGGGGACAGCAAGGAGATATGGAGAGGACATAAAGACCTAAGCACTCCCTTGCTGTATAATTTAGATCCCCTTCTCACCTTGTGCACGTCACGTACACTTCCTGCCCTATCCCGCCCTGCCATCGGAAAGACCTCCAGATGCGTGCTAGAAAGCCACTATGTGCACATGTATGGTCGTGAAATGTGGGCGTTTTTCACTCGCAAAACACCATCTTTTCATAAGCCTCGATCTGGTCCTATTTCCTTTACATGGCTTACTATGGTCGCTAGCAGGACTCTTTATAGGTGACTGTTCTGTGCATGGGCAGCACTGGAATAGGAGTAGTATATAATAGCAATATGCACAATGCTGACAGGTAACCTCTTGGCACTAAAATGGCAAGCCCCTTCCCCAATGACTCCACATCATCACGCCCCGCTGTCGCAGAATGTCCCAGCACGGAATGCCACAGAGAATACCGCATTCTGTGATGTATTAGACCAGTGTGCATGTGCTCATTCCACTCACATTAGGGACTTACACAATGCATGCTTAAGTATCTGTCGTTATTAGGTCTGGATCTGGCCCATGGTCGGTAATTTGACACTTTTCATATAGAATATAGTAATACAGGCAATTCATGTGCTCGGCATTACAATGGCAGTGGAGACAGAGTGGAGGAGAGTGAAGGAAAGAGTTGGGAGCAGCAGGGACACAGCGCGGAAGACAAAGCCAGGAGCAGAAGTGTGGGACAAGGTAACAAAGGTTTATTTTGCTATACCTTTTATTCATTTTTACTATAGTTACAGTTTTAAAAAGTCAGTGTTACAGAGGGGCGCCATGCCAAACTTATCACCTACCAATATAACATTTTTCATAGTGAACACTTTACGCAATGATACAACAGACAATATTATGTCGGCTGTATGATTGTTGATTTTATTACTGTTGTCATAGCAACCAGAAATGCATTGGAACAGACCAGGTGGCTGCTCTGCAATAAATAACAGGTTGGCCAAAGAAACATTTAAGATGTGTTTAATATGGTCTCACTCATGTATAGCCCCATATCCAAATATATGATTTCTGTGTATGACACTCTGCACATGGCAGGGTGTGAGCACCAGTGGGACGTGCATCAAAAGTAGCAACACATTTCTTCCCTATTGGTACATTATATTCAGATGAATCCAAATGACAGATATGAAAATCAAACAGAACAGTTGGAATCCCTGAAATTTTTGTTTCTCTTTTTTTGTAACTTATTCCATAATTTTTTAATTTTATTCAAAAAATCAGATTTTTTATTATTTTTGGAATTTTTGATACATTAAGCAAGTGGTTGAAACTAAACTGTGATATAATTTTGTCAGCTGAGACACTGTACATATTATGTTTTAGTTTGACAGCTAACATCTTCAGGCACACATCTCATAGCTCTGTTCATGTTGTGCTGTGCAAAGGATTGCCAATTTGTCAGAAACATCTGTTACTAAAATCTAATGCTGGGTACACAGTCACTTTCAACTCATGATCTGACATCTTGTCACACAGTGGTAATGATTTAAAGCCCTGGCCTGCTTAACAATGGCCCGTACACACTGCTCTCTAGTTTCCTGGGAATCGTTTTACAGTGTTTAAATAAACCTTTGCTACAATGAAATGCTTGCCCACAGGGTGGCCCTATGTAGAAATATAAATGGTTGCAGTGTACATTGTGTGTCAGTACCCACCAAAGTTTTCTCCAGACATTAGTTACTAGCGATTTTGTAGAATCATGGGACTGTACGCACCGATAAGACGTTGTTAGAACTATCTCATGATTATCATGTGGTCTTTATGATAATTTTCAGATAACCCACCTGTGTGCACCCAGCTTAAGTAACCTTTGTGTTGTCCACGTACTTAACACCAGCTAGATGAATTTTGTATTTAAACAATTTCTGTTTGGTGATATATTTCAAATATAGGTTTTGTAAACAACTTGTTATTCAAACTTCTCGCAATATGGTTATGCAATTTAAGGGACATATTGAAACGCTACACTGCTCGCCAACCAGATTTAACTAGCCAGCAATTTGTATAGTGTAAACCCATTCCGTCTTAGGGATTTACAAGGCCTACCAAAGCAGGTGATTGTTCATATAGGGTCACAATGAGCTCCTTTAGTTATAGAAGAGGTTCAAAGTAATTTTAAGTTTATCTATTAACAAGTTTTTATATAGTGCCATCATTTTTAGTACTACTTGCAATGTTGTAAGAAACCATTCACATCAGTCCAATGCCACACTAAGGACCGTATTCACAGATCAGATTATCCCCACCTAACTCAGCTGACCTACAAGGAACAAAAGAGAGGTCTGGCGCTCCAAACAAACATTATATAACAGCACATACATAAAAAGGAGGTTTAGTTCACAATATAGCTATATTTGGTTAAGCTCACCTGCCCAGCGCGTCAAGGCACCTCCTGTAGATGAGTCCCTATCCATCTGCTATATATGTACTCAGGAGGCCTGACATTTGAACAGTGTGCTGCGGCCATATTGGGAAGGGGTAAGGCTTCCAAAGTGAAACTAGTAACAGTAACAAGAAAACACAGTCTGCGCTTCTTATTCAATATATGAGCTGTGTGCAAGTGTATATATAAATGGAGAGATGCAGCCAAATACCAAAACGAACACTGTGCAACTACAAGGAACAAAAGAGAGGTCCAGCGCTCCAAACAAACATTATATAACATTATGTGTCAAAACATACATAAAAAGGAGGTTTAGTTCACAATATAGCTATATTGGGTTACGCTCACCTGCCCAGCGTCAAGGCACCTCCTGTAGATGTGTGCAAGTGTATATATAAATAGAGAGGTGCAGCCAAGGGCCAAAATGACCACTGTGTAACTACAAGGAACAAAAAACGAGAGCTGACTCATCTGACCTGCCCCGCAACCCATCCCCGTTATTAGGATCCTTAGGGCACTTAAGAGTGCCATAGGTCTTCCTTAAGTAACCGTTTAGATTTTCCTTCATTAAAAAAAAAACAAAAAAAACAATAGAGAGCGCTTCCCACACCCTCCCTGGCTAATGTAAATCCCCCCAACCCACTTTAAAAAGGATAGAGGCTGCCATGGCACCCATCTTTCTTCTTAAATATCAACACGTGGTCTTTAAAGACTGCATGTAGTCAATCTATGTACCGCAAAAATGGCCTAATACGCATGGATAGTAGGTCATTTCTTAAAAGACCGTTCTTAAGAAGCTGGAGCTTCTTAATCTTGAATGCGGTCCTAAATTCCCTAAAACACCTACAGACTAGTGTTCATTTCATTTAGTAAACAATTGACCTACCAGCATGTTTTTAGACATGGTGGGCGGAAACCCATGCAGACACAAGAACAAAGAAAGTTTAAGACAGTCCAGATTTTAGAAGTGTAATGAGGTCAAGAAATGGGAACAGAGTTCAGTAAGGCTATAGCTCACAAGGTTTAAAGCAGATTAGCAGTATGATGATAATGTGATCCTGATGACAGTTTTCAAGACAGGAACATGCAAAAGTTCCCAAGACAAGCAGAAAGTTATAATTGTCAAGGTAGAGGAAATTTTGTGCTTGTAATAAATGCCCCTATGGCCAATATAAAAGTGATCTGTTAGCAAACAACTGAAAACATTTTGGTGTTATCAGCTCTGTCTAAATATCCTAGTGTCCTTTCTCAAGGCTGTACAGGATATAGGAATCTGACCACTACACTCATTACACACGTTAGAGTCACACGCCACCTGGACATGCACAGAGACTGACAATGTGGTGCTTGGTATATTTTCCCTGTGTAGGGGTGATCATACCAATATGTACAGTCTAAAGTCCTAAAGACACTAGGATGTACAGTGAGTCTTTAGTAAAAATGATAAACTTATGCCACTCTTCTTCTTGCAAAAATGTATTTACCACACTTAACAGTAAGAGTGCCTTAAAATGTCAGTTAAGAATGAATAATAATTTTAAACTCCTAGATGTTATAAATCAGTGTTCCCCAACCTCAGTCCTCAGGGACCACTAACAGTCCATATTTTCTAGGTTTCCTTAAAGAATCACAAGTGATATAATGAGCAGCACCTGTGGAGCTTTTAAAATGTGACAGTTAGTAATGAACACACCTGTGCTCCAGCAGTGACACCTGGAAAACATGCACTGTTAGTGGTCCTTGAGGACTGAGGTTGGGGAACACTGTTATAAAGTGTACCACGTAATCATGCAACAAGCTAAAAGCTACTTTGGTGCACTACGTTATAAGTTACGAATGCTTTTGACATGCACATAGTTGCAACACGACTGTGTGTGAGAATATTTATTTTTACCAACTACCGATTCCAATGAGAAACCACAACAAAATGCTCTAAAGATGCACACTGGACCGGATCCTGATCTAATAAGGTAGAGGAAATATTGTACATGCAATAAATGCCCCCATGGTCAATAGAAAAGTGGTCTGTTGATGAACAACTGAATACTTTGTAAGCCTCTGCAAGAGGTTTCTGTGTTCAGACACATACCTTTACTTTTCACGGGACCTGTGTGTAACGTAAACATTCTGAATGCAGGGATGTACATAGGGACTTAGCCAAGCCCTTACTGCACATTTCGAATACCTCCTCCCCGCCTTCCTTGCTTAATCACGTATGCACAGAAAGGCTAACATATGGAATCCAGCTTCATGCATATAACATTCAGATGTTTAATTCTCGGATAAGACCTTATTTATGTTAAGTTTTCATGTACTCCCTGTGTCTGCGTGGGTTTCCTTCGGGTGCTCCTGTTTTCTGCAACATGCCAAAAAACATGCTAGTTAGCCTTAGCCATTGGCCTTATTGTATGTGTGTAGTAGGGAGTATGTTTGTAGTATGGAGTGTGGCTCTAGGGGGGGTTGAGTGAGTAACAACTGTTCTCTGTATAATAACAGGAGGATGGCTAGGTTTGGGGGAAGTTTGAGGAAGGGTTGTTTCACAAGAAGGATGCTGGATAGAAAGGGTAGACTAGATGGGCCAAATGGTTCTTATCTTCCTTCAAATTCTATGATTCTATCATCGGTCCACAATGATGTGTAAACAGCATATTCACTTACACATTTAATGACGTATGGAGGCTAAGGTTATTAAGGGCCGCATTCACACCTAAGAAGCTTCTGCTCTTTAAGGACCGCATGGAGTAGTTTAGTTAGGAAGAGGAGGACTAATGCTGCTTTGATGTGGTGTGAATACGGCCCTAAATCAGGATTCGGTAAACAGTGTGCATGAACAAACGCAGGATTTCAAAAGAGGAGTCTCCGGTAGATAATAGGAAACCTTAGAAACATACATACACAAACACACTAATACTGTTAGATTATGCCACAGAGTTGTACCCTAAATTCACCCTTCCACACTATAAGAACTGCATACCAACTGCCCCTCCCCCCATCATCAATATCAACTCCAGAAACTAATATTTTTTTTATCTGAAGCCTGGTGACAAAGTTATATCGAAACTAATGTTATTATAAACTTTTTATTGCACTACAAATACAGTAGTTTGTATTGCAAAAATGGCAAAATTCTAATTTCCCAAGACAGTGTATATTAATGTAGCCTATGATGAACTGCTTTCTTTACAAGCTCGTTTTGGGTTTGGAATTTTAAAACGGTCTATTTTAATTTCTCTGTACATTTTTCTATTCTTTGAACGCATCACTAATGCATGTTTAAAGCGTCTAATATTGCTTATATTCCGCAAACATAAGAAAATAATGCCATTTCAGGATTTTCCTAGCATTAGGAATGTTACAAAGATGCATAGGGAAACAGTAACAAGACAACATGTAAGTATGCAGCAATGGCCTTTCATTTAGCTTATGTGCAGAAAAGAGAGCCCCCTTTCTACGTCTATCGTCACATTCATGATTAATACGCTTCACACTCCATGGCAATCACCGACCTAAAGCAACAGTTGCGGGGAACTAGTGACGTCATATGTGAGGCGGCGCAGAAGGAAACGAATCGCGAGCCAAGCAAATAACCAATCACAAGACGGGAAGAAGAGCGCTTCAGAACGAGGCTTGGAACGCAAAGCTGAGCAGCGTGTAGAACCCGCATGTAGTTTGTCAGTGTTTGATGAATGTTATGTGAGACTGATTACAGGAAACCTGTCAAGGTAAGTACTACACTCCAGACGTAAAGGTACCACTTATGTACATCTGACTCGCGTCTTCTCTTCTAATGTTATGTTTAACCACTTACTTGACTAGTGACACCGGGTTTTTTTCTTGATATCAAACCACATGGATGTCACCATAGGTGTGTAATTATTTTTTTATCTGCTATATATTCGTCATTATTTAACCCATGTCGCTTAAATACCATTTACTATGCTAAATCAAACCTCATGAATTTAAATCTGTGTAAGTGAGTTATTAACTGTAATACACAAGTATTCATATTTTGTCATTTAGTATTATATTGCCTCCCATTATCTGCTTTCCTGATTGTAATGGTTAAGAAACATTGACTATATCCAGACCTACGTTTGTTGGGCTACTTATGCAAGCCTCTTGTCTAAGTAAGCCTAAATATAACATCTGCGCATGCTGTACCAGTCGTTAACACTGGCTCATATGGAATATGAATTCCTTATGCTAGGAGATTTAGATAACAGGGCAGACCATCCCCTCTGCTTGTCAACACTCCACAAGGTGGGTTGGGGAACATTTAAATTTTGCATTATGGGTTGTCTTACGGACAGACCACTGAACTGCACGGGAGACTTGAGTTAGCTCTATGGCAGGTTAAGTGCTGCAAAGTGAGGGTAGTGATATGCAATTCACTTACCTCTTATGTCTGGCCTTGCAGCTGCATTTATCAGTACATGTTCACAATAATATGCCAAATGTATGCTTTGTGCTATACACATCAGTGGTTGAAGTGGAAATTTAGAAGTAGTGGTATGAACATTTAGAAATAATAGAAGTGAATGGGGATTTACAGCGTTTAAATTCAGTGGGAGAAGGGATGGTAATACATACCTACGTATACCCCCCATCCTACTCGGAGCCCTGATAGATATATAGATAAAAAACAAGACATGGCCTGGCACTCTAGCCATTACTCAGTTAATAATCATGAACTTCTATCTTTAAAATAAAAATCAGAGAATTAGTTACAAATATCTGCAGATACGTGATAAGCTGTTCGCCACTTACAAGGCTTCTCTGCTGAACAGTCCTAACTCTAATCTTAACTCTAAATAGGGCCCCAACTTTGGGTCACATATCCAATATCTTTCTAAACCAAGAGCATACCTCACATGGAGATTCCCAGGTCTCCCAAACTGCTACTCTGAGACCGCACCCCCTCTCAGCTGCAATCTCAGAGGGACTTTAAACCACATATCCAAAATGGAGGCAGCTACAAAATCAGTTTATAAAGTAATATATATGACCGGTCTGATGTTCTGATTTTACGTTCTATATCTATTTTCTAAATCAGTACAGTTGGTTGATTCATTTATTTTGTTTTTTGAACAGCGTTGAATACAATGGAGAAGCAAGAGGACATTCCTTTAACGAACAGCATGAGACAAAACACTGTTCATTGTGAGGAGGAAAACACTTTTGTAGCAGATTCTAATTCTTTGAATAAAAGTCCACCTTCTGGAAGCAATATCATACTTTGTAGTTCAGAAAAGGAGAGTAGCAGTGATGCCCAGAAAGAAGCTGGTGCTGTTGATAATATAACTGCGATTAATAATAATGTTGAAATGCAGTTGCTTTCCAAGGAAGCTGAACTATCTAAAAGCAACACATTAATTGCCACAGTTCAGTCTCTGTCACATAATGTACAGACAGAAGAGGTAATGATTAGCGATACCCCATTTGTATCTGAAGAAGAAAATGTTATTGATAGCGTGACAACTAATAATAATAATAATGTTGAAATACAGTTCATTTCCTCAGAAACTTCATTTTCTGAGAGTGTGGAACCAATTGGCAAGGTTCAGTCTGTGTCCTGTGATCTACATCCAGAAGAAGTAATGTGTAGTGATGACCATGTTGTATGTGAAGGAGGAACCACAATTGATCATGTGACCGTTAATAATAGTACTGTTGAAATGCTGTCACTTTCTGCTGAAATTGCGCTACCAGCTGTCACAGTTCAGCCTCTGTCATGTAAACTACAGCCAGAAGAAGAAATGGAAGTATCTGAACAATTGGTAGGCTTGCATTTTAAAAATCATGCTGTAGGTGGTCCTAATGGAAGCGTTGGAGAACTCCCTCAGCCTTGTATTACAGTGACCACTGAATCCACAGATCAAGTTGAAGAAAGCTCTTCAGATGATTCTTCTTCTGACAGGTATGTTATGGAACCAACTTTAATCTATAAGGCTCAACAAATGTGATCTGATCGTATTCATAATGGATTAGCTATTAAAGAAAAAAATATAATTTTTAAAGAATAAGAGCTATACATTTTTAGAGATTATCGGTTGTTACAGTCGTTTCAACTTTAGAAACTTCATTAAATATACGCTTTCCATATCATGTTGTTAGTTACTCTGTTTATGTTTACTATTCTTCATCAAGACCAGGAAAAATGTCATTGACAGCTTCTGCTATAGATGCACTGTGGAGCATTAAGTCATCATTTCACTTAATTAGAGCATGGTACAATGTGGCACGCTTATAGACACTGCCGTCTTGTTAAATACAGCTAGGGGCCGATTCTGAGTTGCACTTCCACCTTTTTTTTTAGGTGCAAGTGTAGACCTGAGCAATACCATGTTGAATTGCAAGGGGAGGCAGCTTTAAATTGTAAAACAGAAATAAAATTAGTAGGTGGAGTTTCTTAGCTCAACTCTATTTTATAGAATAAACATAAAACTATGGTTTAGCCGAGCTGTACACTTCCACCTAAAAAAAAGGTGTAAGTGCATCTCTGAATCAGCCCCCTAGACAGCATTATATATTATAGTAGTTTAAATAGTTAGAGATGTGGCTAATGGGGTCAGAATATCTGTAGGTTTATTGGAACAACTGACATTTGTGAGAACACAGTCTACAATGAATTATCCCTGTGCAAAGGTAAAAAGTGGCATGTTGACAGTACCATGTTACACAGGGTTACAGGTGGGTTTATAACTTGAGGACAGATTAAGAGCTCGGAGGAGCTTAACTCTGTGTAAATCGCAGTGTAAAAATAATGCTGACCAGCATTTGTGTGCTTTATTTATTTTTTACTCCTTGGGTGAGCATTTATTTAAGTTCTGTCTTTAATGTAATTACCTGACCCTTCTTGTTCACCATACAGCTAGGTGGAAAATGTATTCATGGGATCAAGAATGATACAGTTTTCTGTTTTCTTTGTAAACAATACAAATAAGACTCATTCTTGTTGCCAATCTGTATTTTGTTTTACAGCTGTTGCACTCTGGCATGGTTTGTGTATGTGTGTAGAGATAGAGATAGAGATAGAGATAGAGATAGAGATAGAGATAGAGATAGAGATAGAGATATATAGAAATTCCAGATTGTAAGATTCATGTGTCATTCAATTCCAATTAATTCAAGTGTACAAGGAGATGTGGCCCACAATCAATAGTGAAATGTAAGAATCAGAATGGCTGACTGATATTTTTAATGGATGACTGTATTCATTGCAATAGTTTGTTAGCTATATAAGAAAAATTAGTTTTAATAGTAAAAAAAAATCTACCTCCAATTTAGGCTTATTTCTTTTTGAAGCTGCTTGAGTGTTGGCCTTCCTGTTTCCTGTCAGGCTCGCGGTGCAGTGTGCCTGACATCATCGTGTTGTGCGCTGTGCTGCATCTGGTAGCAGAAATAAATGTCAGCTTTCTGACAATATTACAGCCTGTCTTACAGCCGCCAGCAACCCTGCTAAGATTGATCCACTTTGGGGGTCACACACCACTGTTTGACAACCACTGCTCTAGCTGGGGAAAAAAAAAGGATATATTGCACCCCTCCCACTTACAGAACAAAAATGGAAAAACCTTTTAAGCACATGTTGAAATATTGGAGAATGTCCATTTCCCTTGTAATGGAATTATATAAAGACTTGAGCACATTGTGTAGGGGCAAGTGTTCTTAACATGAACAACACAGTTAGAGTGTAAGTGTTGGGTTTCTTCAGAGAATATCTGTTTTGGATGAGCCCATTACAAGTTGAGCAAAGTTTTCATTTTAGTTATGCTCTATTTATTTTTTAACTGATGCACTGACATAAATAAATAAAGACAGTTGTAAAAACTTTTAGACATGAATAAAGCTCAAGACCAAAAAATATACAATTAAAATGTACACGTCCTGTGTATATCATCATAGTATTTAGTTCTATGGATTGTTATGTTGAAAAGTTCTCTCTCCTTTAATTATTTTTATTTTTTTTATTTCAATGTAGTGTGTGATGAATCCAGTGAGTCATTGTAGCTCATGTAGGTGTCTAATGATTATAGTAGGAGGGCTTCCTTGTATATAATTGCCAAAAATTCGAGGAGTGTGGGCAATGAGGGTCCCTCCATTCTATTAATCATATTTGTTTAAGATACATACTGGTATTATCTCATGTCTATTTCTTTAAATACATTTTTTATTTAATAGCATTTCCCAAGATTAAAGGAAAAGAATTAAACACATTTTAGCCTAGTGGCTTATAATTGGTGTAGGTCAGTGATGGCTAACCTGTGACACTCCAGGTGTTGTGAAACTACACTTCCCATCATGCTTTGTCAGGTATCCACTTTGCTTTTGCAGTCAAGGCATGCTGGGACTCGTAGTTTCACAACACCTGGAGTGTCACAGGTTAGCCATCACTGGTGTAGGTAGTCAAAAATATTATGCACCAATATTATCCTTTTATATGGTGTTACCATATTATACCATATTATGCAGCCATTCACAGACTATTTAGTTAGATCTACTAAACAGACACACTAATTTGTGAAAAGGCAAACAACCTACTAGCATTTCCAATTGTGAAAGGAAACTAAAGGTACCAGGTGGTGGCTAAAAGCTATTGGAAGGGTATTTAGACTATGCACATTTTATGTCATGGTCTATAACCATTGAGAGGTAGATAATAAATAATTTGATTCCTGGTTTCCTGTTGCTTGCATTTTACATAACATGAAGGATGCCAGTTGCATGCAAGTAACTTATTGAAAAGAACAGCTTTTCCCTTGAAAGGCCCCCTGTGGAAACATAAAACTCTGAGGAGTTTTGCAAAAGGGGTTAATTAGTTTGTTACATCTTCGAATAGGAGAAATCCCAGTTGCTATGGGGATTTAGAAATGTGCTTTGACAGCTCATACTCATGTGCATTTAGCTGGAACCATTGGAACAGGTGAATAGTGATTATAGCGCACACTATTACAGTAAGCAGAAATGCACTGTATTTTATTGAGCAATTCATATAGCCATAGTGACGTAGGGGTATATTTACTAAAGTCGCTTTTTGCAAGCGATTTCAAATCGATCGGTGTCTCTGCGATTTTTTTTATTTATTTATTTTCGCGGTATTCACTAACTGGCGATTTTTAAGCGCTGTCGGTTTTTCAAGGGGTAAATCGCTGTGCTTTTCTATAGAAAAGCACCGCAATATTCCATTGAAAAATCGCCGTCGCTTTTTTGTGTATAAAAAAAAACCACGCAGAGCATGGTTGTAAGGCTTAGCATGGCTGTGCTGATAGAACTACAAGGCTCAGCATTGCAAGCCTTGTAGTAATATTAGCGTCAGCATGTTAAGCCTTCTAGGCATGCTGCGCTGTATCTGGTGCAGATAAAGAAATAGTGTCAAACAAAACATACAGACGGGCGGCCCTAGGTTTTGATACATTTTTTTATTTTGCAACCCTGGTGTCACTGGCCACCAGGCTTGCATGTGAAAACGGCGCTATGTTGCCATAGCAACACATACGCAGTGCCTGGACGCAGCGGTACGGGCACTGAGTGTGACTACAATGTCTGGGAAGTAAAGGCCCTGCGTGGCCTTTGATGAACCCGGCGGCACTGTCCTGGCTGCTGTGGCCCCGCGTAGGGCCTTTACTTCACATTTACAGTCCAGTGGTCGATGGTGTGCTGTAGGCACAGGGGCCCCTAGGGATACCGGACCCACGGGGCCCTAGGCGGCCGCCTATGCCATGGGCTGTCTCTGCATACAGAAATACACTTACATACAAGTGTGCATAAAGTAAACATTTAAAATCCATAATATTGCCCCCTACTCTGTAAAATTACTACAGGTGGCCACACTGTTTTGTATTAAATTACTTACTCTTCTTGGGCGCCGCTTCTAATGACCATTTGCTCAGTAGAGGGCACCCTTTTATAGAAAATATGACGCCATTTACATTAGTGGACTCTAGTGAGCGCTCTAGTATTTATGAAGTCATATTTTCTATAAAGGGAGCCCTCTAGTGTCTGAATTAGTAGCGGCGCACAAGAAGAGAGCTACTTTATGCAACACACTTTAGTTTACAAGAAATTTAGTAACGAACAGTGTGGCCACCTGTAGTAATTTTACAGAGTAGGGGGCAATATTATGGATTTTAAATGTTTATTTTATGCACACGTATGTTAATGTATTTCAGTATGTTTTGTTTGACGCTGTATTTTTTTTTTTTTGGCGCCGGATACAGCGCAGCATGCTTAGAAGGCTTAAACATGCTGACGCTGATATTCCTGCAATGCTGAGCCTTGTAGTTCTAACAGCGCAGCCGTGCTAAGCATTCCAAACATGCTGCGCTTGCCTTTGGGAAATATATTGACATGTGTTTTTCTGGTACAGTGTGGGGCACTTTCAATGAAAGCTCCCCACTCAAAAGGCGCTTTGATTTTCAGCGCTTTGCAGACAAACTAAAGGCGATTTAGTCAAATCGCCTTTGGTGAATACAGCGAATTGTATTTTTTATATGGCAAACATCTGGGTGATTTCTGTGCAGCGATGTTTCCCTGGTCGATCTTGCTAAAGACTAAAGTCCCGGGACTTAGTGAATACGGCAATGGCGTAATCGCCAGCAAAGTCCTGGGACTTTGGTCTTTTTTTGGCAAAATCGACTTTAGTAAGTACCCTGTAGACACCGTTTTGCAGTGTGTGTGGTGTGATGTTTAGTTTTATTGTATTCATGTAATTTCAAAGGTCAGTTATATTCTTTGGGTCAGTCCTACAGGAAGTTACAGAGAATTTCAGAACATGCTACTCTGTATTAATGTTACTGTTCACAGGAAATTATATTGATGTTTGTTGAAATATTCTTTAACATGATTAAATGCAAGATACTGTCTAAAATTCGTGAAGGCCCGGATCCTGACTTCCGATGCTGCTGTGCTTGGAGCTTTGGAGATCCTGCTGAGTCTCCCTTTTCTCGTATGGCGATTATGCTGCTTGTTCCTGTGCTCGCTTAGAATGGGAGCATACGTCTGGATTGGACGGAGTGTTTAGTCCTATTTACAAACCTTCCTTTAACTTGAGTGTCATCCACTCCGTCGTCTGAAAGACTGCCAGTACATGATCATTTTGTTGCACTTGAATGCACACTGGTAAAATGTGTAAATTTTCCACTAGCATTGTAGAAGTCTGGGTCTGGTTTAAAGTTATTATGATTTGTAGGCAAAGTGTGGCAGGGGCTACAAATAGTCAGCATAAGATGATAAAGGCAAGGCAGAAGGGGTAGGTTTATGGATGCATTATTTTAGGCAGAAGGATGGAAACCTGTTACTGTAAAAACAGGCCGGAGAAGTTGTCCACTATATTGCTTGTCACTGCATAATAGGACTATGGTTGTTATATTAGTCATATTACTGTGGGGAAAGTGCAGAAACTCTGTTTCAGTAGTTTCTGCACAGAACCGACTAGCTCCACTTACTTATTGTTCTGTCCAAATCTTAGTCCCGCAAACCCTGCTCTTAAGGTACTTGACTTGCTTTCATTGGGTTATGTGTTGAAATCCCCTTCAGTAGTGCTATAAATATAGAAGTCCAAATTTCCATACAGGTTCTGATAAATTAATTTGGGTCATAGGACCTCATCCAGTCATCTGAATCTGCTGCACTTGGAGCTCACTTATCCCTATCTTGAGACTTCCATGCCACCCTTGCATAAAGTGGTGACAGCACACCGTGTCTGTACAGATTTCTGAGAGAAGTGTTCTGTTTTTAATTTACTGCCCTCTCCCATGTAGTGGAATCCATCTCTTCTTTCTGTCCAACCATTGGAAATGCTTCCAGTGCGGAACGCCAGTCCAGAGTTGCTAAATGCAGGCGTTTTCTGATCCTAGTAATCTGTAAAACTCTGTTTACAGAAGTTTATTTTGGACAAGACGCAGTGTTCTTTAAAAATGTGAAAAGAGCATCTTTACTTTTCCTATACCTATTCTTACAGCCATCTGGTTAAGAATGAGAAGGCTGGGTTGGAGAAGGTGTTGTGGAGCTAGGCACTAGACTATTAAAACTGTTGATTGAGAAGCTCCTCCCCTCTCCAAACACCCAGAGACCTCCCTTTTTATTTAATAATTTTTTTTCTTCAGCATGGAGGTGCTTATGGCAGCTGATGGGTGAATGCAGAGAAGAAGCCAAAAGGCTCAGCTTTTACTCCACAGGTCCTCTAAAAGCCCTTCCTACAGGTGGAACAGACTGGGATTCAATAGCCCTTTGAATGCCGGATGGAGGTACATGTGTTATTACAGACAGTGAATTGTGGCACAAAAAAAATTACAGGGAATTAGGACTGTGGACCCTCCCATTACCAAAACTGGGGTTCTGAGACAGAGTGGGCGTTCTGTTCAGTAATGCTAACACCTCAGCCTGTCCTGCCATATAAATCCTCTCCCCCCGTTCTAAACTATACAAACTATACCTGAATAGGGATTGAGTATAATATCTAAGCTTGGTACAAGAAATTCTCCAATGTTTATCACTTGTGCTCAGCTTGTTAGTCTAGGCTCCTTGATGGTTCCAGGACTGGCTGTTTCTCCAATGGCAGAACCAGATTCAGCCTAGTTGCTCGCTATGTTGGTGGCAGAGTTCTCCTTCCTAATGGTGTTCAGTCGGAGTAAGTACCAAAACACCCTCTGTGCTTCTGGCTTTCATTTAACGGCCTATCCGTGTCCTAGATAGTTGAGGATGCTTTAAAGAGGCCTGAAAATAAGCTTTTGGTCCCCGAAAGATTTGTTTTTCTACCCTTTGTCTCCGGCAGTTGATCGGAAGCAAAGTCCTTTGGTGACTTGTCTATCTAAGTCCATTATATTGCTGATTCCTGAGACAGCGGTTCACAAGGACAGTACTGACAAAATATTAATAATGACTAATGTATAGTTGTCTCCCAGAGCCCAGAAACAGCTCCTATATAGTCAAGACTACATCTAAAAAGGGCAACTTGCAAACCTAGTCCTGAAACTATTTCAGGTGCCAAAAAAAACCCCACACACTAACCTGAGCAAAAGCCCTGTACACATTTGAAAAAGGGCTCACTGGACAGCGTAGGAACAGCAAAAAGAGCAGTAATGAATGGCAGACAGACTATCAATAGCCATCCTAGAACCACTATCTAATAAATAACAGAATAGTTACGTAGTTAAAAAATTCTTATCAGCTATAATCTAAAACCCAGAACAATTGAGACAAAATATAATCCATGCAAGGCACACATTTTCCAGTTGAAGCAATTTGTATGCGTTCCTTGTCAAGCCAACTTGCTGCATCTCTTAGTGTTTCAAAGAAGCATGCCTGACCCTTCGCTACAACCCACAGCCTAGCAGGATACAATAAAGCATACGGGAGCTGGAGGTCACACAGGTGCCACTTTACTTGCAAGAATTGCATCTGTGATTTCTGCACCTCACCAGCAAAATCAGGGATAACAGATATTTTCTGATTATTGAATATTAGTGGGTAATTTAGCTTAGCCAATCAAAGAATGGTATCCCGATCCTTGGATGTGTAAAATCTTGCCAATAAGGGTACATGGTGGGTCCTCTGGAGGGAACCTCTGGACCAGCATCCGATGTGCTCTTTCTATAGTGAACTACCAAGATCTGCGATTGTAGATCTGTTCCCTGAGCATTTATTGGAGAAACTGTATCCCCAGGTCTCAAATTCTGACCTCCACCTCCCCCAACCCTCTCATGTTTTGTACGTCCTGCTGGAATACAGATGTGTTGGTTTCACAGCACCAATTTTCTCTGATGTATGTTACTCCGATGAATAGATTTATTAGGAGAAGAGGCAGATTCAGATGGCAGAGGGTCTTGATCCTACTGAGGAGGGGGTGTGGGCACCGATCAAACTGTTTAAGTTAGGCAGCAGCTGCTGTATGTGAACTTTTGCCCATTAATGAAGGACAAGTGTGTGAAAAAATGTGGATAATCAAGGGATATATGCAGGTGATCATAAATCAAAGGAGTGTGTAACAACCCTGTAAATTATGTAATAGGCCTCCAGCACTGTTATAGACACCAAATCTACCAGGTCTAAAACTTGCAGCTTGTGGGCAAAGTGGTGTCTTCCTCATGGTAAATTTCGGGAAAGCACAACCTGCAATTCTTCTCAGGGGTCTGATAGGAGATAATGACGGCCACAGATGGGTCATTTAAGAGAGGGATGCAGCTGCTTCCACACAGCCTTGTTGTGTAGCGTGCACACAGAGTTGCAAGCCGCCTCAGAGCTTGGATTTATCTATTCAGAACAACCAAAAACACAGGATGTGACAAAGTAGCCCAGGGGCTAATGCCACGAAGAAAATACCAGGTGCACACACAATAATTAGTAGAGCAACAGCGCTGTTTGCACTCTAAAATTGCATTTATTCCAAGATTAAAGTTTCATTTCCATAGGGTGAATATTCAAGCGATATGCCAAACAAAAGGGTTCCATTATTAGCTATTGTTTGTTTTTGTTTTACTCAGTCCGGGGATGTCAATAAGAAGAGACCCCTGATTGGTCCATGGAAACTATACTTACCCAAATGGACTACACACTACCCTTGATAAAGCCTCCGGGTGAAACGTACGTTGGGTAGCACGTGACACCAGCCTTCTCTCAGAACACAGTGGTGCGCTGACACAGACGAAGATTCTTCCAGGGCTGCAGACACGTGGAACTGTTTACCGAGACTACAGGGGGGACCTCTGGACGCATGCAAGTATAGGTCAGGGAAATATACGGTGCGGAAGCGCGAAGTGTGCTCTTGCGAGCATTAGTATTTTGGCTGAGGGACTTGTTTGTTTTTCTTCCTAATTAGAATAGTTGCGGTCCTCTCCTGTGGCTAAGGTATATCTCTGTGGTTCACTTAATTCCTCCAATTTATGGTGTTGACACCTATGTAATGAAAGCTAATAATGGAACCCTTTTGTTTGGCATATCGCTTGAATATTCACCCTATGGAAATGGAACTTCAATCTTGGAATAAATGCAATTTTAGAGTGAAAACAGCGCTGTTGTTCTACTACTTATTGTGTGTGCACCTGGTATTTTCTTCGTGGCATTAGCCCCTGGGCTACTTTGTCACATCCTGTGTTTTTGGTTGTACAGTTTTTAAATAAGGAGAATAGGTTAGCACCACTATCCCTGCAATTTTTTGTAGTAATAAAAATATATTGTGGTTGGTGCGGCAACTAGGTAATATCTATTCAGAACAGCATGTTTATACTGGCCCCTGTTTGGTGTAGTCTACTTGTATACATAGAATTTGGCGTTTGTTTTATATAAAGTCACAAATCTAGCTGTTAATCTAGAACTTATGGTGTCTTGTCACAATCACAAGGTACCTTGTTTACTCTCCAGATTGTGGGACCCTCTAGCAGCAGTAGTGGATGCAATGTCGGTGCGGTGGTCAGCAGTCTAGCTTACGCCTTTCATACCATTGCAATGCTCCCAAAGTTTGTAAAGAAGGCAAAACAAGGAGTTCTGTGATCTTTGTCGCGCTGAATTAGCCAGGAAGGGCTTGGTATGCAAACGTCCTCAGTCTCTCAAAGAGTCCTGATTGGAGATTTCCTCTGCATCACAATCTCTTTTCCCAGGGGCCTTTCCTTTATCGGGACCTTCCATGATTGGCAGTAACGGTATAGCTCATGAATCCCATATATTGAGAGCTAGGGGCATTTCGGAGCTGGTTATTCAGACCATGCTCAATGCTTGCAAATCTGTGTCAGCTCAGATCTATCACAGAATTTGGTGTGTATATTGGTTGTTGTAAAAGGAAGGGTTATCACACTTTATTTGTAGGTTCTAAGTTTTCCTTCCAGAGAAGCTTGAATCTGGCCTTAATATAATGATCTCCTAAAATGACGGTGCCAGCTCTCTGTTTATTTTCAGCAGAAGTTTGGATCTCCTTTCTTTAGACACTTTTTGCAAATGGTTTTCTATATTCAGCTCCATGAGATCTGAATCTGGTCCTATTGGCTCTCCAATCTTCTCTCTTTGGGCCCTTGGAGATTATGGAACTTAAGCTGCCTTTCAAGAATTGAAACTATCTTTTGGCAACTGCTTCTACTAGAAGACTTTAAGAGCATTGTTCATCGGCCTTCAGGCATTCGCTATAAGAGAGGCTTCTTTTGGTATAAAAGTTTGGAGCTCGGGGACTTTGAACTTTCACTCCCTTAGGAGCACTCAGCCTTCGCAGTGTCCCACTGATGGTTGTAAGAGAAAATGGGATTTGTTGTTACTGCTAAATCTTTCTCTGTACACATTTGGGGTCATCCTCATGCTCAGTTGGGTGAGTTCTTGGCTTAGCTTTATATTTTCATTGTCTCCTTTTCTACCTCCTATCCTTTCTTTGGGGCCATATATATATTCTAAGGTCTTGGGGGGTTTGGAGAGGGGAGGAGCTTCTGCTTCAATAGTTTTAACTGTCTAGTGGCCAGTTCCACCACACCTGCTCCAGCCTTCGCAGTGTCCCCCCAGATATCTACAGAGAAAAGTGTATAGCGATAAGCAGCAATAGATCTCATTTTCTGTTGCTCTTTTATATGCATGCCTATTTTATTACTGAGCCTATTACCAATTTTTGTGTAATCCCTGGCTTTAAATAAATCCATGTTGATAAACCAATAAGTGTTTTAAACCCAAGTCATATATATATATATATATATATATCTATCTACACACCTACAATGTAGGTATAGGGGTACCTACTTACAGCCAGTAACTCTCTATTACTGGCTCCTCCTCCTGCACTGTATGAGGGGTTTTACTGCCACCACTAGACACTCCTACCGTCTGTGCCAAGAACCCCTTCCTTCCGGGTATCTCACTGATATGGCTGCTGCACGCCCCTTGCCTGGCTGTTGTCCCTTTGAACCACATGCAATGGTTTAGGATGCAGGGTAGCTTGGCAGAGTTGACAGGATGCTGGGTTCTGCTCAGGTCAGTTGGGAAATGGATTAGAGATCAGCTAATCTATAGGTCACAGGAATACAGCTCATGCAATTCTTGAAGCAAATTAATGTTTTTTTAGCTTTCAGATTGGTCCTGATAAGGACCTGGGCTGACTGGCTGAATGCTACATAGGCCCCACAATGTCTGGGATTTTGTACAATATTTACCTGCAGGATGTGTGCATTCCCTACAGACAGTACTTTAACGCAATATACACCAATTTAGTTGTTTCCAAATTAATTTCTATCCTTCAACATAACAGAGGAAGGCTAATGACTACCCAATGTCCTCTCAGGCCAAAAGGATTCGTTGACCACTACAAATAAAAATAATACAAACTAATTCCCAATAATAAGTACATTTTGAATTACATACTTTGGTTCACCGTGCCAGTAAATTAAATAACTTTACACAAATAATATGATGTGGTCCGGCCATACTTTAGCTTTAGTTAACATATAAATTGATGTATTGTGAAATGCACTTGAGACCATGAACCTTTAACAGGATTAATTGAAGCGTTTTAATGTGTTTTTTTTTTAAGTTTAAAAGAAACTAAGATATTTATATAAATTATTAGAACTTCAGAAATGGAAGTCTTAAAACCTTCATCCATGGGGATAAAAAGCTCTGTTTTCAGAAAATGTTTAGATGCCTGACACTATAGCAGACTCTCCTGACAGTTTGCAGTGTATGTAAACATATTCGCATCGACAAAATGTCAGCATAACAACAAAACACAGGTGAAGGTTTTTGAGCTTTTGAAATGTCATATTCCATTTTAAAAGTTGTTTTTGTCTTCTAGTGATTCTGATTCCTCATCCTCCACCTCGTCTTCATCTTCCTCCTCTTCCCTCATTTCAATGATCCAAGTGGATGAAGAGGAGCCTCTGGAAAACAATTTTGTGCCCTTGAAGACTAAAGGTGAACTTCTTATAGAGGTAAATTAACCTAATTGTGTATTGTGGGCGTTATTCTCCATTTTATTGCAAAAAAGCATGGATTTATCTTCTATCTATATATAAAAGGGATTTATTTATTCATCTAATTTTGTTCTTGTATTTACTCTTAGGGCCAGATTTACTAAGCTGCGGGTTTGGAAATGTGATAGGTTGCTATGGGCAACATCTCCACTTTTCCAAACCGGCAGCTTAATAAATCTGACTCCGTGTATATGTTTAAACTTATTACTCACACATAAGGGTTCTTTAATGAAAACTAAAAAATTGAATGGCCAATAACAGCACAGTTTATTAAAGAGAAAGCAAAGAATGAATTTTTTGTGTTCCTCGTTGTTTCCCCTCTTAATGTGCTTTCTAATACATAAAACAGCCTTACCACTAAAGAAATGGCTTCTTTTTCCAGCTCTGGACTTTAATCTCTGACTTTCCTATGACAGTATGGCAGGAGTATATAGCAAGCGGCCTAATATGGTGACTCTCCGAGATATTTATTTACCTGAACTTTGCTTTTTTTTTTTTTGGCTCTTTGTGTTTTGTTTCTTGAAGTTTTCCGCTCATTGACATTGCTTTCTCCTTGATATCTGATCTAAGCCTTGATCATACTGGATTGGATCCAGATCTGTGAGTGCATATGGATTCACAGTGTTTGTCCAGAACAGGTGAGGATCACCAAGATCCAAACTTCACACTGGAAGTCCAACAGGGCGGGATGTGTTCATCATCTTTGCAACGGGGCAGGTATTTAATCATTAATGCAAACCTCTGCTATGTCCCCGTTTTAAGTTAGTGCAGTGCAGAATTCTTAGGGTCCTGGGATCTTAAGCCTGTGTGTAAGGGAAGTGCTGTGTGTAAGGGAAGTGGCCTCCCAATTGGTGGAAGGCTGGGTATGGTTTGGTATGATGGCTGTGTACAAAGCTGAAAAGAGGCACTTAGTGACATGTATATGGCCACAATGTACATAAATTGTTCTTGACACAATAGATACTGCAACTTGTGCCAGTGATAGGGATGATATTAGCTCTTGTATGACAAAATACAAACAGTGCTTCCCATTAAATATCTTGAGCACTTAAACAGTGTTAAGACCCCAGCTGAAATGTGTTGTTTTTGTTTTTCCACCAAGACCCTAATCTTATTTTTGATAGTTTCTAAAGTGTTCTGTGATATAGAAAAGACTGAGGTTTGCCTTCAGGAATTCTCCTAAGTTTTCCATAATTCGCTTGCTTGGCAAATATCTGAGTACAAGCTCTGTGTACTGGAAAGGACTCTGACTCTGACAAATGAATAATGGAGTCCCTTGTGCTGCTGCTTTGTAGCACAGCGCCTGCTGTTTGTCAGTGATTTGTTCCTTTTGTGGATGCTTTCGGTACACATGCTGCTAATGATCACCTGAGTCCAGCATCACAGGAACTTCTGCTTTATGCGTAAACACTGCGTCTGTTTCACATCTAAAAATAAATCTGTACTAATATATGTGCTACAGGAACCACTGAAATGCTTGAAATAGCTTGTCTAAAGCGGGGCCTTTATTTTGTCTTGGAATCCATTTTTTCGTAATTAAGTAAATGGAGTTTAAATTAAAAGCTAGCCGTTTTCAGGGTAAATGAGGCTTTTCGTTTGAAATATTTATTTTTTGGCTTGGTAGAATGTATTTATAATTCTTAAGCATTTTGGACCAGATTGTGATCCGTAGGTTCCACTCGTTCGCCCCGCTCCCGTTTTTAGGTGCCTAGCCTCCCAGCCTAGTCTACCCACTCACTTTAGCTAATTATCCCCGAAGGCTGCCAAAATCGGCCACTTAAGCCTCTGCTTCTAAGGTGTAAATCTGGTCCTTTATCTCTAGTTAAAGATGTTTATATAGTCAAATAAATTTTTTTTTTTTTAATCCTTTTTACAACTCATGTGTTTTGTCCATTTTATTTTAATTAAAGCGGAAGCTATGGGAGAGAATACTGTCATTTTATGTTTTTATTATTGACAAGTGCTGTCCTTTATCTGGGTGAGACAGTGAATGGTTAGGAATGCAACCTGTAATTTTATGGCAATGAGCGTGTGGAAGCAACAATTTAACTTTTTTTTTGTACAAGCCTTTGGTTTTTATTACTTGAAATATAAAGTGGCTTTTAGAATTGTTTCATCTCTTGTAATTATTGGAAGCAAATATTATTTTCCCTATACCTGTTGCATAGATCTGCTGCTTATAACTGGACATCATGCCGTGTAGTTTCATGACAAAATGACACCCAATTGCTTCTATGAGTCTAGGGGACAGATTTACTAAGCTTTGAATTTGGAAAAGTGGAGATGTTGCCCATAGCAACCAGTCAGATTCTAGGTCTCACTTTCCTATTACATACTAGAGAATGTCCACTAGAATCTGATTAGTTGCTATGGGCAACATCTCCACTTTTCCAAATTCGCAGCTTAGATAATCTGGCCCTAGGGGTTGTCTTTGGTTTGTTTTCTTGTTTTTACCCAGCTTAAATCTCTACCAACTATGAAGTGCTGGAAATGACGTTTTTCTCATGATGATGTTTAGTGTAGTATAATAAGATTTCCTATGATTATGGGCAGGCGTTTTTATAACACAAAACTTCATTCCCGCTTTTTTATTTTGTTTAAAAGGTGAAAAACTTATTGTGATTTTACCTAATTTTTATTAAGCGTACAGTAGAAGTGACAGGCTTTATAACTTGCAAGTATGAAAGTAATCAGTGTCTAAATGAATGATGAGTAGGTGGTGGTGTATAGCTTTTCCATATTTTTTCGATTTCTGTGTTAATAAAAATGTAACGTATTTCTATTATTCAAGTCAGATGCACATTAATAGTTTTATTGCTAAAACTAAATCTTTAGGATTTCATATTAAAATATTTGCACATTGCTTTTACAGTATAATTTGTACATTATTACTTTATATTGTTGCAGAGTTAGATTTTTGTCAATTGAACAGAATTGAACTAGAGATGGATAATTGCAGGTTTCTATAGTCCTAGTGTCTCGGATATAATTAAAGATGGTTTTATCTTTTTTCTAACCATCCCTTTTTTTTTTTTTTTTTTTTTTTTTTTTTTTTTTCCCCAACAGAGTAAATTGCAACTATTTATTATTTTAGTGTCTTCTCATGAACGTTCTATAATAGATAGATATATATTGGCACCTGTAATAAGTGTGTGTGTGTGTGTGTGTGTATATACATCAAAAGTCTCCTAGCTATTTCTAGCCCCCCTACCTCCCCTCCCTCTTAGCAAATTAAAAATGTCAATAGTATTTAAAAGCAAACAAAAAAAACCCACAAATATTTTCTTAAGATCCTGGCTTTCAGAGGAGCAGGAAAAGATATCTTCAGCTCAGCAGCCTGGGTTGGTCACATGACATGCTGCAAGAGGAAGTTTCTCTCACAGTGCGAAGGAGTCATTGCTGGCTGGAGAGTTTTGTGTCTCTCTATGCAGAGTGATGACTCATAGGCTACACACTGACAACCTGCTAGTAAAGTATTTGCAATTTGCAGAGAAAAAATGTACAGACAAATATTAGAGTATCTTTAAAAAGATTAATGTGTTTTAAAAACAGTATATGTATCAAGGCAGAACGTTCATTTTAAGTGTTAATTCTCCCTAGCCATGATAGCTTCTTGGATGACCATGAAGATAGGTCACACTTAATCTCTGCAGGTAACGAGAAAATTCGGAAGGTAGAGTTGAGCACAATCTTTGTAAGGTTGACCCCCTAAGTATCGAATATGGGAAAGGTGCCAAGAAAATTTTAATTGCTGGCCAAGGGCGGCTTTAACATCCAAGAGCTACTGATTTAAAACAATTGATTAAAATTTTTAAAAGTTGCCTAAAGTAAACTCCGGTAACGTTGGTCACGTAGAAATTGGGTCTATTGCAAATCTTAAGACATAATAGAAACATAGGCAAACAGCGTGAATTTTGTCTCCTCCCCATGAATCATTACCCCATGAATAGTGGAATTAGCACTGAATGTTCTAGCCAGTGTCTCGATACACAAAACAAATACCGGGGGGGACAGGGTTTGAGAGCATGGTGCTAAGCTTCGCACTTGGCACAGTATAAAGAGCCATGACCCTTTGCAGAAAGGGAGGACCCAGACCAAGGCACTCCAAGACCCTTCGCAGGAAATCCCGAGCGATATGATCAAAGGCCTTTTCGTCATCTGTTGAGAGAAGGACCAACTGGAGCCCCTGATGACCAGCCCAATGGATAATGTTGATGGACTTTGTAGTATTGGCGTCATGGCCAAGTACAAACCCCATCTAGTCATTGTGGACAATAGCAGGGATTAAATGCTGGAACCTGTTCACCAGGAGCTTCTCAAAAAGCTTTAAATCAATATTTAGTAGTGAAATGGGGTGGTAACTTTCAAACCTGGCTGGGTCCTTCCCCTCCTTTGGGATCAGCGATATGTGGGCCTCTAAGGACTGGGGCGAGAAGGGGCTTCTGATACAGCATTAAAGGCCCGTGGTAAGACCAGAAGGAGTTTATTTTGGAAGGTTTTGTAGAATGCTGAGGTGAGTCTGGTTCGGGGCTTTTCCCAGTGGCTGAGGTCTTGAGCGCATCCCGTTTAGTCTCTGGAAGTTAGGGGTAGATACAGTACAATTTAGGAGATATTACATAAATTGGTCTCTCAGTGAATGTGAGTCAGTGGTGGGAGAAGATTGGAGAATGTTGTAAAGTTTTGTGTCATTTTTATAGAAGGCTGCAGCTATTTCTTTATTTGCATGAACTTTTCCCCCCGGGAATCAACTATGGTTTGGATATAAGTCAGGAGTCGCTGGGCTCTCAGGACTCTACCCCAGTGAAAATAGTGGTTCCTACATCTACGATAGACCAGAGGAAATAATGTATTAGGTTTGGGTGCAGGTTAATGTGACCATGCGTATCCCTGCTAGTGGCTCAGAATATTTAAACAAATTATGGGTAAGATAAGCACCAAAAGAAACATATTTAATGTGAGTCACTGACCACATGAAAATGTAGAGGGGAAAAACTGGACCGTCGGCTATAGTGAAAGTTGACCTGATACAATATTTAATGCTCATGTAGAGTTATTTGTCGCCGAGTAGAATGATCTTCAGAGGATAAAAGACATGTGCACATCAGACAGGAGCCACCACTAAAAAGGTTGAATAGTAGCACATACCTTTCACAACAAGTGTTTGTTTTTAGATACCCCACTTAGCAGTCACAGGGATCCGCAGATTAAAGTTAAACCTTCTTCTGAGGAGTGCACTATATAAGCGAAGAGAGCAGGAGAGAGGCTGGTCCTGTAGTGATCATTCTGGTTGTCAGGGAAGCTAGACTGCTTCTTAAGCAGGGTGCTGACTACTCTGTGTTGATGCTGTGTGTGCCACAGCTGAGACAGAGTGTGGAATGCTATGGTCCTCAATGCTTGCTTAATAATGGGGTGCTGAGAGACCAGCTTCTGTCCTGCTCTCTCCGATTATACAGCACACTCCTTGGAAAAAGGCTCCAATTGTGGATTCCTGAATAATGCTGCAAAGTAAAAATGCTTTAAAAAAAAATAAGTGTTCATATATTTTTTTTTTTTTTATCGGGTAACAAAATGCAAAATAAATGAACAGAAGAGAAATGAAATAAAATAGATAATCAGTGTATCTATCCTTTGTGCAAGTGTACCTAGAAGAATTGATGCTGTTTTGTAGGCAAGGTCAGGGATTTTGTAGAATGATAGTCGGGTGTATGATTAACCAATAATACTAAAGAGATGATGATGATGATCATTTTCATATGTAGGTCTTTAAGTCCGCATATACACAATCTACGTACCGAAACAATACATAGATTCCGTACTATAGTCACTATCCATGCGCAGTAGCTATCTATAGGCAAATTACGGCTGTCTGTCCTTAACACAAACAAACAGCTGTGTAAAAGGCTTAAAACGGGGTGAGGAACAGCCAAACTCTGCTACAAAGGTAAGGTTGTGAAGGACCGTTTACATGTCACAGGTCGTACACCATGGCAGGACACAAGCTAGTTACACTGCATCAACAGTCTCTTCCAGGGAGTATAAATGTGTAAATAAGATACCTAAATTAGGTGAAAAACATAGAAACACTAAATAAAATTAAAAAAAAAATCAATTAATTTAATTTAAAGTTCTGTGATACCAGTTTATACACACCCCCACATCCTCCTGTGATGGATGTATAATCACTTGCCTATTCTTACTGTGCACAGTCTTTTGAATGCCTCTTTAATACACATGCCGGGTGCCTCAGAAATGTGACACTGGAGGAGCAACCACAGTGGTGTTTTCTCACAGGGTGGCTGAGAGCAGTCACTCTTTGGACCCTATCTTCCATCCGCTTTCTGAATACCGCTGGGAGACCAACTCCAATTAACACAATACTGAAGATCAATGGCTGTCTCCCGGCAGTAATAACAGGCGGGCAGTGGACAAACTGTCATTGTCAATCTTGCGGCCAGATTGTAATTTCTGATAATAATAGCAACCTAGCACCCAGAATATGTCAAGCTCAGGTCTAAATTATTGACAGCCAAATAGTGACATAATCACCTTTCACTCATCTGTTTTTTTGCATCTGTTTTATGTAGTAAACTGGTGCCCATGAATCGTTCAGATCCACATCTTTTAGAGTAGTTTATAGTATTCTGCCATCAAGTTAGATTGCACCCCATCCAGTAGTAGTCGAAATATTTGTAAATGCTTTTTGGCATAGCAGTTTAAACTTTCTGTACTTTTAGTATAACTACTATTGAACACAATATACTTACAGCTGCAAAAAAAAAAAGGCAGACAGGCTTCCTAAAATAAACATTAATACAGTGAGTAGGGACTGGACCTGGTTGAACTGCAAGGGGAGGAAATTTTAAATTGTGAAACCAGAATTACGATTGAGGTGAAGTTTCTTTACTCAACTCTTTTATATATCTTAAATATAAAACTATGCGGTATTTAATATCTATATGCAAAAGTAAAGTATTTTCCCTGCATGCAAAAGATTTAAAATGAATTGGCACCCCTTACTTTGCAAAATGGTTTAGCTGAGCTGTGCGATTGCACTTGTTTTGCCCTTACTCCCCAACTCTGGATCAGCCCCAGACTTAAAATGGTGATATATTGAAAGATTATTGCTGCCAGCTAAATCCTTATGTATTTGAGATTACCGTTTCCCAATGCATTTGGTCAAAAATCGACCACTTTATTTTAATCCTAAACTTTGGATGAAATATTGTTCCGTGTTTATGCTTGAGGATTAATCACTGAAGATAATATATATCTTATTTACTAATTGTCTTTTTTTTATTTTTTTTAAAGAACATATCATTAAGTCATTATCATTAAATTACCCAATTAAATTGTTTACAACATTGTTCTAGTTTTCTTCTCTTGAGTGATTACATCAATTTAATCCTTATTTCCTATATACAAAAATAGCATCTGGATTGGAGAACATTTGCCTCTTCATCAGTTTTCTAGGGAGGCCTGTCATCCTGGTGTAATTATATCAAGTCTTGTACTTTTGTGTTTATTTCTGTTGCTTATACCAATTGCCGCCTCATAAAAGAAAATTAAACAAGATGAAACCACAACTTCTTAATTCATGTTTCATTTGTTAATTATTTCTTTTTAACAATAAATAAATAAAACCTTTGTCCTTCTTTCCAAAGTGAGAAGTTGAAACTCCTTTTTGTTTTCTTACATTGAGATTACTGATGATCGCAGGGTAACTTGTTTAGCTCCCCTTTTATCCTGTATTTTTGGTAAAACAAGAGTGAAAGAGTGAAAGAAACACCTTTGGCCAGATCCAGGCCTCCTCCTCCAGGTACAGCAGCAGTGGGCTCATCCCTGCTGTATCCAGGCTTCCTTGTGGGTGAGGGGAGGCTAGGCGCTTACAAGGAATTCTAGCAGAAGACCCCTAACCTAAGACCTCCGTCCAGTCCACTCGGGTGCACTCTGGATACAGTAAAGGGCACTTGGCCCCACTCACTGTACTATTTAGATACTTCACTCCTACCATGTGAGTGAAATTAATCCTTGCCTCTAACCCTGCCATCGGAAATGCTCCCAGTACAGAACTCGTCCTGCACGTGGGGATGTTTGGACACTGCACCAGCCCAACCCTATGCGTTTCACTATAAGACATCTTCAGAGGGCCCCCTGTAGTGTCCAAACAACCCCACATGCAGGATGGGTCTCTTGGTTATAGCCTGGAGGATCGATTGTGGTTGCTGCGAGGAAGCTCTGGGATGCTGGGTTTTCAGCGGTGACGTATACACGTATTTATATGCTAAAATAAATAATAATAATAAAGATGTTATTACAATATGGAGTGCCCTCTGTTCCTTCATTTTTGATTGGATAGATAGATATCTTCCATAGAATAGATAGCGATACAGCCACAAGATTATTTCAGACCACTTACAAAATACACAGTAATCACATAAAGTAATCACTTCACAATAATCATGTAGATATTATTAACGTTCAGTATATATTGAAGAAGCCTTCTAGTAAATAGTCAATTATTTCCAGCAATAAATAAAACCAATGTAATATTGGTTAGAGCAACTAGTGCGTGTCTTGGCAACTTTGTTGCAGGCTGAAACTGGACCAACTCTAACTCAATTGCAGCCTTATATATTTCCTCACAAAATAGGGTTAGTGCCTAAAAATCAATGTCCCACAGCAGCAAATAATGGGGTGCAAACGGCAATGCCGCAGGCTTAATAGGATTGATTATAGCCCTCGATTCTAGCTAGATTCTCCAGCTAATTCTGAACTTCAAATGGTGTCAAGATACAAAGTTCCTATATGTGTTCACTATGTGGCAAATGGATGGTGCCTCAGTCAGCTTAAGAAATGCAGTCCAATACCAACTTTAAAGTCCGACGACCTTCCGCCGGCTGGGCAGATCCCTTCTGACCTCCTTCGGTGTATAGCCATCGATGTACCATCCACAATGTGAAAAGTTGTTAGAGGATAGCCATGTTTGTCTTTTCACAAATGCCAGTCAGTAAAGAACACATCAATTGAATTATTAGTAGTACTTGAGGATGTGAGATTGAGAACTCCTAGTCTAGCTTATAGTATAGTCCGTTTTAGTCACCGAATCACTGTGGGCAAGTGGGTATTTTTGGGAAGGGTGTGGGGCTCCGGTCCGAATGGCCGAATTTCGAATCGGCCGTTCCTCCCGAGCCAGTTGCGAACTGGCTGGGATTTCGATTGCTATTCCTCGATGAGGCATAGCAATTGATCGACGGAGCTCTGAAAGCTCCGTTCAGCTATATGGTAAGGAAAAGTAGTCCCTTCCCTAATTCTAATCCTCCATCTACCGCAGCCTTACCCTAACCCACCCTCCCCTCCCCTGCAGCCTGACCCTAACCCTCCCTCCTCTGCAGCCTAACCCTAACCAGCACAGATAGTTTACTCGCCTCTTCCTGGTCTGGCGATAGCAGCAACGGAGGTGCGGTGGATAATGGCATACTCACCCATTCACTAAAAAACTGTAGGAAGTGGTAAGTATTCAAAAATGGGACTTTCGAAAATGAACTATCTGAAGTCCCATTTTCGGTAATTACACTCTCGGACCGGAGAGTGTAACCTTTTTGGTAAGGAAGCTGTTTTTATATATCACCAGATAAATTTCAGAAATAGTTACACACAATAGCAAATATGTTAAGGGTTTCAAGGCTTTTCTGCTGAGGTGGTTCTAACTCTTAAGTAATTTTTAATGTTTGATCATATATTGTGTTTTGATGTGTAAATTAATAACTAAAAACTCACCTAGACACCCCCCTTAAAGCCTCCAAAATAGCTTCTGTGAGCCAGTAAAGTCACAGAAACGCACACACATACACATATACTCAAACAGGTGATTAATTTCTCCTTTTGTTTACTGTACATGTGTGTTTCAGCTTGGTATATTCCCTATTGTGGGCTTTGTAGCTGCACCAAACAGCTGTTAGAAACATGTCCTCTGTGCAATCTGGAGAGCCTAGTAATTAGGATGGATTTTATATATGAAGCACTGTGAGAGGATCTTCACGGCTCTCTGTAATGAGTATATGAATGCTATCAAAGTATTAAACAAATTACTCCTAAATTATGTATATGCCAATTTGAATTGCCTCTTTTTTCCTTTTTGTGCCTTTTATTAAACTTTTTGGACTTATTCAACTCTGATGATGGTTTGGGAATCTTTTTGATGACTACTGATGCATTAATAGAACTTTACTATTCCTACAACCCAATATATGGTGATGGTGGCAAGTTTAAACTTTTACTTTAATTCTATTTTTTGCAACAACACAAAGCATGGTCTAGTCATCGCTAGTCTATTCTCTCTGCATTTACTAAAGTAACATATTTAACGTCGGTAGTCATGAAGTGCAGTGTCTCTTTCATGGTGTCTGTTACCAATATATTATCTGTACCAGTGGTATTTTGTATAAACCAGTTTCCTACAGAGAGAGCATATTCATGCAATTTTCTGTGTTCTATTATAAAGCATTTCTTTTTTTAAATTAATTTTGATCTATACTGTGTGTGTGCAACCCAGCGGCTGTCAGATTACAGCTGCCACCAGCTCTTTACATCCCCAATGTTTTTCATGTTGTTTTGTTAAAGCTGTTGGTCATCAACCGTTGGTCCACTTTTCATAAACCTCATGCTCCTGTTCCTGTTCAAGACCAGCTGGAAAGTGTGTGTGTATATATATATATCATTTTTTTTTTTTTTTAACATAGAATTTAGCCATTGGGCAACAATGTACTATTTTTATACGACTGTGTGCGTAAGGCCTCAGGGCAAAATATGAGTAGTCCCTTTTCTGCTCAAGTTTTAAATAGCTGCTGAACAAAATTGCTATTTTGATGTGTTTGAAAGATTTTTTTTACTTCCCTTTTTCCCCTGAACATTATATTTTGGATATTCATGCACTCATTTCTTGTTTATTTTAGACTGAACCTTTTCAGTGACCTAAAAGATGAGTCATCTAATTTAATTTAGAATCTAGATGTGGCAAAATATTAGGTTAAGGAGCTGGTATTTGGATTGAAAGAATTAAACTTCTATATCTAATGAGATCTGTTCACAAATATCTGATATATTATATGTAGGCATATGATATAGAACATTTGGGGCCTGATTCGGTTAGCTTTGTACCAGCGTTATTTGTGGTGCGACGCTAATTCCTCGTATTTTGTTTTGGGTGATATTTATGTGCGCCCCATAGAAAAGTGCATAAAAATCGGCCATTTTTACCTACCGTATATGACAGGAAAAAGCGCAGCGCAAACTTTTTCCTGTCATTGCTCTCAATTGAATCGGGCCCTTAAATACTCGACTCTCCTCCCTCACTCCAACCCTTTCCTGCACCCCTTTCTACTGACCAATCTCCCTTGTGCTCAATGGCTGTTTTATATGGACCAGTGACTCAAGTTTTTTTCTTTTGAGAGAGAACTAATCAAGTACCATATCATGCAGATGAGAGAGAGAGAGAGAGATATGTACTTTTTCACATATGCCATTCAGTCCCCAAGATATTATATTAAATAAACTCTCTACCATTCTACCATCTGATAAGTTTATTAAAATCCAAGTACTGCTGCTATCTCTTTAAAAGCTACCTAGTCTCCCTACTACCACCAGACAGGTGTCCACTTACCAGCAGCGATACGAATAGTACTGCTTAAGAAACCCCTAGTTAGTACATTTTTTACATGTTATTGTTAGTGCAGAGTTATGCTTCTGTTTAGGTCATTAAAATCTTATCTACACATAATCTTCAAACCATCTGCAGGGGGCTATGTCCTGTGCAATTTTAGATTTAGTTAAATTTTTTTTTCATCTTTTGTATAGAGAGCAAAATATAACAAATGTGTACCAAATATAATGTAAAATAGCGATGTCATGTACCAGAGAATTTTTTTTTTTCTGTTCTTAAATCTAATACACTACTGCAGAATAAACGGTATAGTACTGTATCTTTTTATTACTTGCAGCTAAAATATTATAGCTACTAATCTGCAACTATTCCTAGCACTATACCAACATGTGCCATCTGCTTTAATTAAACCAGTATCGCACAGCTTTGTGCTGTAATGGATTTTCTTTTTCAGATCCTAAACAAAAGATCTAGCAATTATTAAGATTGCGGCAGGTTTATAAGATTTCTTAGTGCATTAAGTTTCTAGCTTATTAAATATGTAACTATGCTGTGACTAATTTTATGGTTTATAGAGGCCTTAAGGCATTGTACCTAGTTATGTTTGTTTTGCTCTTAACATGTACAGATAGCTGTGAAAGTACATGGCAAATGTTTTTAACCAGTTTATTTATTGCGTTTCCTATTGCGAGTCTGTATCCTTGTAACAGTACAATTGTCAAGCCGTTTACTGGCGCTAAAATGATCTACATAAAGTTCTCATAACAGGTATTGAAGCGCTTTACACTTGTGATGAAAGTAATACCCATAAGCCTCAGTATAAAGGCAGCCAGGACAACAACTTTAGCTCCTAGTTGGCTGCCTTGAAAACCACGTCTTGCAAATCTTTGAGAACCCCTAACAAGCAGTGGATATTACTGAAAGGGAAATCTGAAGACATGGACTTTTTTCTAAACTAAAAATACTCTGCATAAAGTCTAACATATCAACTTTTTCAATCGGAATGGCGTAAACGCACTGCATCTGGAGTTTCACCCCATGTGGACACTGTCTAAGGCTGGCAATTGGCTAAGCATTCTTAGCTGGATCTCTCCTGATACAATGGCTCTTTATTATGAATGGTAACACTAATGCGGGACTGGTAAAAAATAAAAATAAATTCCTTTACTTACCTAGTACTGCTTTTGTCTGGGTAGCTGGAACATATATAATGTTAGATTTCTAACTACACCTAGGTATGAAATCTGCCCATTTTATATTGTTTACAAGGTGATATGAAATCCAGAGCGCAGCTGCACAAGTTCAAATGTGTCGTGGCAAGTGCTCAATAGTAGTACCGGTAGTGATATTTTTATTATTTCCTAAGCATCCGCTGTGAAAATCTTACTCCACGTGTCTTCAGCCTACGGCTCCATTTTGTGTGTTGTACACTGGAAAAGTTAGGGACAGAAAGGCCTCTGAAGAAACGCTGGCCACCACTCTTTCTGCATAGTGGTCACTCGGTGTCAAAACTATTATAAATGTGATTAAGATGTTTTCAAACTTTATTGATCTGCATAAAAATATTGCTAGAAATTAGATGGTATATAGGTAACGTGGCCATTTTCCTCAAAACGGGACATCTACTACTTTTTGTTTTATTATATGCATTTACACTTCATATTTAACCCCTTATTAACTTCCCTCCCTCCCGTTTACATCTTATGTACTTTACCTGGCCTTTATCTTTTTCCCCGCTGCTCTGCCGACACCTTCAAAGGGGAAAAAACAAGCCCAAAAGCCGCAACCACAGAAAAAAAAATGTCCAATGCCGCTTGTTATAAGTGGACTTGACAACTATACTTGCATGTGCGTGAGACGTATTGCACATGTGGCACGACGCCCTTTTTTTTAAAATTGTGACAGTGGGTTGCTCTCTTCTGAAAACGGGACCTGTCGGCGTCCTGAAGCTGCGCTTGGGGACTACGGGATAGACTACCTAATAACGGGATGGTCCTGTTCAAAACAGGATGTATGGTCACATTATATATAGGGCAAAGGAGCAAAGAGCTTTAAAGGAATAGCAAAACGGGTGCATGTGTAGAGCACGGCTAAACCATGTTGGAATGTGAGGGGTGCTTATTACTTTGATTTGTTTTGCATGAAGGTGAGATACTTTGCTTTTTGCACATAGAACTCACGTTTTTGACAAGGTGGTAATTACAGCAATCTGAAAGCATATTAGAAGCAAGCAGAAATGACATCTGAAATCCACAAAACAGTATAAAGATACATGCTGCACGGTTTTATGTAACATGTAAATTAAATTTGAGCTAAAACTTGACCTCGCAATTGTAATTTTGTTTTCAGCTTACGTTTGTCTCCCTCTGGTGTTGCTAAGGTCTGCACTTGCACCTGTTTTTGCCCATAAAAATGTGTAAATGCAGCTCTAGATTAGTCCCAAAATGTGAAGAAATAATCCCATGAAATACCCAATAGAGTAATTTTACAGACAGATAGATAGAGAGTATTAATGTGTATTTTTATTAGTGTCAGGTCTGCCTTGTTCTGTGTTAAGATTTCCATGTATTGCACCTGTTCTTTACTAGTACTGAGCCCAGCAAACTGTTAGATTTAGTGCAAAACAATTGTTCTGCATGAAGCACTTGATTAGGAGCACTATGCCCTTGCTAAGGAAATGGAACACATGGGGGGTATTTTAGATAAGTATACTCCCAAGTTTAAATGACCTTTTCTGACATTACCGCAGTTGACCTTTACGGTTTGACCTTTACTATTTGTAGAAGAGTTCTGTTACTTGTGTTCTCTGCTTTTATTATATCCAGTAGAGATTAAACAAAAAAAATTCATAGTTTGAGATAAATATTTAAATTCTGTATCTTTAATGAACTAAAATGTAAATCTCAAATTTCTATGAGTAGACATTCATACATTTACTATTGTCTGGCTCTGTTTCTGTTAAACTTGCAATCTGGGCAATAACATATTTAATAGTGTTTTTTTTTCTGCTTTATGCAATATCTAGGAGCTGCCTTCTGTTCCTGAAGTGGCCATTAGTGTACCAGACTCTGTAGAATTAAAACCCTTTGGAACAGTCTCCAGTGTCATAGAACAGCTAGGTAAGATATACAATCATTAATGAGTGTAATGGAAACATCTTCAAATATTAAGTTAATTAAGTTATTGATATCTGTATAATTTCAGTAAAGAAAACTTAAGATAATATAGTGTCTATATAGAGACCTTTTTATGTATGTGCATAGTATGTATGTGCATAGTGTTTATCCCCATAATAGGGTCATAACTTAAACTTACAATTTCATTTCTTACATTCATCCACATTACGGGGGCCTTCCTAGTCCTGCTAGTAGCTTCTGTTACAGGTTTCCAGCAGCACATTGCTGATGTCATTTCAGTATCACACATCGGCTCCACCCCTGCAATAAGCCGGGTTTTTCAAGCCTGCTAATCGCTGGGTGATTTGCCAGGTTTTTAAGAAAAACCCCAGTTAAGTCCAGCAGGGTAGATCCGGGAAATTGTGGTTCTCAGGTCTGCCCTGGCATTGTAAAGGGGCTGTGCACGGCTCCTGGGGAGACTCTTGTTTACTGTTTCATAGCAACAGGAAACAAATTTATCCAATAAAGTGTATTAGGTGAGACCCGTGTTGAAATACCCAGGTCTGCACTTTTCACATCACCACTTACTGGGGTCAGTCACAGGAAAAACCCTTCTTTTTTTCCTGTGTCGGAGTCCCGGCTTATTGGACACAGTACCAGGATCGCGGTACCTTTCAGATCACCAACAAAAACCTGTTTTTTTAGTGGTGATCTAAAAGTGGCATTAGACACCTTTCTCTGGTTTTGATTACATCTGTAAGTTAGTGTTTACAAGCACCATCCAATATTTGCTAAAAACAATTCATAACTCTTACTCAAGTCTTAAGTCATATGTCTCCTCTCACTTATTTACCACTTTAATACCTTTGTTTAAATAATGGCTGGATACAGGCCCAGTCTTATGAGAGCTCTTATATAAATATTTAAATTTAGATGCCTTTTTTTCCTTTAACTTGTGTGCTACATATAGTAAGTATAGATTATAATCATTGGTTTGCACTGACTGACCTTAAGAATAGTTTATACTTAACTATTTTCCTAATGTTAAACTGTACACCTGTGTGTGTCACATGCTTGCCATCCGTTATTATGTGTTCAGACGTTTGCTTAACATTAGATCAGATTCTTTATGCCCCATGCACACTGTCTGATTAAGCTACCATCAACGATTGGACAGTGTATAAGGTGCATTTAGTCAGATGGAAGATATTGGTACAATTGTCCCATAGCTGCCTTTTGTATTGTAGTACCTACAGTGTCTTCTCACAAAATGTCTGCTCATTTGAATACTGGACACAATGATTGTCTGTCGTATCTTCTTTTATATGACTGCGAGATTGTTGTACCATATCCAAACATAGTTACCTGTCTTACATTGCAGACGAGGGGCATTTCTCTCCATACAAATAAACTGGCAATTGAGCAGAGGTCTCGCGTTTTTTTCTTTAAAGGTAAAACTGAATCTGCACTTTTATAATCTGCTAAATTGTTGATTTAGAGTGACGATCGAGTCTTGCTTTAAAAGGAAAAACAGAAACCCTCTGATCAGTTGTCAGTATAATTGTATGGAGAGAAAATACTCCTCTTGTCTGTAATAATCTTGCCCTCTGCTGCTGAGTAGTTTTCACAGATCTTCTATGGGGTTTTATAGCAGTGGAGTTGAGAACAAGTGTCCAAGGCTTGTGATGAGCCACAGGGGTAAAGCACCCTCTATACCTCCACCAGCACCAAATATAATCCTGAGAAGTGCTTGATTGTTTACGTAATAGCACCAACACATCATTAAGCCCACAGTGGGATTGAAACTTTTGTTTGCAAGGCAAATTTTTTACATGCAAAGTCATAAATCTTACTGGATATTCTGATACTGACATCTTATGTGGACAATAACATTTTCATGGACTGAGCTCCCTGATTTTTGTAATCATTTTATTGTACTGATTATATCTATATGTTTTAGGGCAGAAAATGTGAAGATATTGCGTCTTTAAAAAACAAAAAACACAGTGTAATAATACAATGGCACTTATGTGACAACATTATGCAGTAATGTTCTCTAACCAATAACGGATCGATTTAAATGTATTTCTTTTTCCCTCCCAGTAATTATTGAATCAATGCATGACGTTCCTCCTCTGAATGAAGACAGTGTTGTGTTTAAGGAGAATCGATGTGCTGTTGGGAAGGTATGTTACACACTCATTGGAAACAACAACATATATGTATAATTCTCTTTTTGGCATTTTGTGTTGAAGAATGAGGATTTTGCCTTTTTAGCCGATAACTATAGGGATTATGCAGGCAATAATAGGAAATTACAGCCAGTCCGCAGTTTTGGTTTGTATATGCATTCTCATGTTTGCTCACGGAGCTATAGAATAGCATTTTCCATTGTAATATTCATATAACCTTTTAAGAAATTGGAGCAACCAATATCCGTAATTTAATCAATACTCAAGCGTGACCCAAAACTGGGGCTGGTGGTTAACACTAATTCTATCAAAATAGCTATGAAGCATATTTCAGGTCACAATAAATTGAAATTGGCTGATTTAAAAATTTTGATTTGTTTTTACTGCTCTATTTTGTTTTTTCTATAAGAAGTACATTCTGCAGTGACCTTTAGTTCTACTGTTTGTTCTACAATGCATAAGTTTTAGTTTGGGCTGAATATTGATAGTGTAATTCACTGTCTGCATAGCAAACTTTGCACCGTACATGGAAATCTGATCATAAACCCCATTAATCAGGAACATCATCACAAGTTTATATATTTGGTGGGAGTTTTTTTATGCTTGCTTTATTTGGCAATTACTTTGTTCTAAAATGTGACTCTGCTTGTTTATATGGAGAAACAGGCATGGTAATAAAGCAGTATTCTCTAAGCTTGGATGACTGATTTTATGTAAGTTTTAGCAGGGCAAAGGCTGATTTATTTAGTGGAATCATCAGCTCCTCCATGGAGAGGGCCTGACTTCTGCAGCGCTTTTAAATCAAGTTGTAATCCCTCATGCATTCTGGAAATGTGCACAATGTTGCAAGTGCTAGAACAGTACCTTTGAAATATTCATTGTATAAATGCTGTCTTGAAAATGTTTTAAAGGTTATTTTCCATTGAAAATAATTTTGCTGAACTCTCTGACATGTTGAATACAGATTTCTATATGAAAGCAATAGAAAAGACTTTTTGAAAGTAATTTAGAGGTTTGTATATTGTGTTGTTAAAGAATGTTCTCTTGACTGTGATGACCGCTTTACACCCAATAAATTATCTGGGTTTCTGTTAACTCATTCAGATCCATGAAAATGTTAATTTTACTCAGAATATTTAACTATATATCATGAATATCGTTACATTGTAATTTGTATATTTAGTAGTTTGTTTTTTTAGGTTTTTTTTTAGTAAGTGCTGTTCTAGTGAATAGACTTTTCATACTGAAACTAGCTCGGAGTCAATCTAGTTCCTGCTGGCTATATTGTCTGAACCCATTTTAGGTGCTTTTTAGTACTGGTATGCATTCCTGTTGATGTTTTGATGCAATTTAATTATCTATGCCTGTACATTTTACTTAATAAATAATAACGGTGGGAGTCCCCTCCGCTTAAGCTGTCTTTTAGAGCTAGAGACAGGCAAAAATGATTTTCGGCTATCTCCATTTCGAGTAGGCAACCTTTTCTATTTTTTTTTTAATTTTTTTTATACAATGGGTGAGTTTGCCAATCGTCACGCTTACCCATTCACTTTCGGACCTGTTGCAGACCCCACCAGAGAGGTGAGGACTTCTAGGGTTGGGGGGGGGGTTAGGGTCATGGAAGATGAGTGTTAGGGTCAGGCTGCAGGCAGGGAAGGGAGGGTTAGGGTCATGGAAGGGTAGGGTTAGGTTAAGGATTAGGGAAAGGGTTGGGGTTAAATTTCATACTTACCATTTGCAGGACCGTGTTCGGTGCTCCGGGGATTGATTGCTTTGCTTCTTCGAAATAGGGCCTTTCTTAGCGGGGACCCACACCCAAATAATAACCACAGTTGTAGACTATATGCACCTTTCCCTCAGAGATAATGAAGACAGGTATTTATATTTTGAGGTTTTTTCCTTTTTTTATTTTTTTTTTTATTTTACTTTGTTTTCTTGTATCCCACAGATATTTGAGATATTTGGTCCTGTTCCTCATCCGTTTTATGTTGTTCGGTTTAATTCCAAGGATCATGTTGAATCTTGTGGAATAAAGATGAAAGACATCATGTATTTTGCTCCATCCGTTGAGGACTTCACACAATATATCTTGCCTACAGCACTAAAGAGGTATGTAATCTGGTTGACATTTATTTTATTTAAACATCCACTTCATCAGTAAATATATTGTCCAAAAAAGTTCTTGTGCTATGTGCAATCATAAGGCGTCCAAGATGGAAACCTTTCTGTACCAGACAGATGGTAGGATGCAGTGAGAGTTCTGGATTTAGTCCATAGTTTTTTGAGTGTTGCCATAGCCTGGCATATTCAAATAGTATTGCTAGTTCTTTAAAATGCAGTGTATGCCTCTCATTGTAATCCACATAGCACTATTGTACAATCACCAACTTGCATTTTAATCAAAGGTACACCAAAGCCATTAATGTATTGTTTCTAAAAGTGACTTGAATAAAGTTAAATAACTATAGCCCTGTGTACTGGAGTAAAAATCTAATTAGGCCTAATATTGTTTTAAATAACTTACAAACCTCCTTATATAAGTTATTTAATAGACCATTTTTGGCTTGAACAACTTTTGAGCTGCTTATGCAATCTGTATGAGAGGTGCCTCCATTACAGTTATGATTTCCTAAATGTTAAATTGTGTATCTGGAACCTCTTTCATTATAGTATGGCGTTGCATAGTATTGCTTTAATTGTATGTCACTTAAATGAAAGAGGACAGCTGCATTGTAATTGCCAGCTGGTGGTATACAAATACTGGTATTATCTTTTATTGTTAAAGTGCTGACGTATTACACAGAGATGCACTACACTTCACTCTGACATTTAACTGAAGGTAAAGGTTTCCCTGGCCACAATATTCTATGGTGCTTATGTTTGATGTATTATATTTTAAGTCACTTTGCTATTCTTCAGACAGCTATGCATATTATCCAAACTCTGCAGATCACTTAAGCGCTAAATCGTCCCCTGATTGCCACACACAAGCTTAGTCACCTGAGGCCGGATTCAGACTTAATCAAGCAAGGGACCTTACATAAGCTGCTTCCATAACATCTTCACATACTAACGCCAGATGTTGCGTTATGAGATCGGTGCATGCTTTCCGCATACCTTAATCCTGCATCGGGGGCGGGATTAGGCATGCAGAATAGCTGCATGGGGCACCGTTTAGGAGATCCATGCGGATCTGTGTGCGTACGGACACAGATCCTCACGGATAACTTAAGGTGGTTCTATGAACATGGAAGTGGCTTTATAAAATTATAGACCTGTCTGGTATATCTTTTGTTTAATATGTGTTTATTTTTTTAACCTTCTCTTGAGATACCAGCAACACTTCTAAATGAAGGAACTAGGAACAATTTACTCTTGCTGTATATTAGTCTAAACCTTTTTATTATAATGGGGTTCTGAGCATCAGGACATAAGGAGACTTTCCAACTTCCTGTGTACTTTACCTGAACCCTTTCTCATTGCATGACAGACTGACTGTCAGTTCAAGACTATTCTAATTTTTTCTTGTACATCTGGATCATTCTATTTATCACTAACAATGTTTTTACATATCTGATCATGATCTTTGATATATAATTGTATTTTTACTGTTACATACTATCAATCTTGCATTTAGAAAAAATGGAGACATTGGCCAAATGAACCAATAAGATTCTAGCTGACATTCTGCAGTATGTAATAGGCAAGTGACAGAGCAAGAATCTCATTGGTTGCTATGGTTAACATCTCCACTTTTCCTTTTCTTAAGCTCCTTTGTTACACAGTTGCACTTCTATCAAGGCAAATAGTAATCCACATACCATCCTTTATCCTTAAATGTCTTCCTCAATCAGAAAATGAAAAGGAATATTTTGCTCTATATTAACTTATAAATTGATTTGAGCAACCTCCATTTTGTGTGTTTGTTTTAAAGCATGGTTGCCTACTTTTGAAAAGTCATTTCAGGGAGAAAAGTAAAAAGCATAGGGGCGGTCCCTACACCACCAGGGGCGGTCCCTACGCCGCCGGGGGTAGTCCCTACGCCGCCGGGGGCGGTCCCTGCGTTGCCAGGGTTTGTGCATGGGTGTCCTGCAAAGTATCAGCCCCCCCTCAGTATCTCCCATCATGTGCCTCCAACCCCCCCTCAGTATTCCCCATCATGTGCCTGCAGCTCCCCTCAGTATTCTCCACTCTGTTTCTCCAGCCTCTCTCCTGGCAGGCACATCGTGAACAGCGCGTTGGTGATGTCATCCGGCGCATACGCAGAGCAATTTTAAGGAGAGGTGAATTCTAGGGTTACCATCTTTTCAACAAGAAATACATGGACACAGACCCCCTCCCCTGTGAAAAACCTTGGAAATTAAATTTTTACTATTTTATTTTTATTTTTAACTTTGTTTCTACATATATACAGTCCTACAGATACAGTACATATACTCTACCCACACATTACACCCCCACTGTGCCCACATAATATTACCATTTCACTCAACCCCCACATGCTATAACCACACATTACCCCCACCCCGCATGCTATAACCTCACATTACCCCCACCTCCCATGCTATAACCTCACATTACCCCCACCCCGCATGCTATAACCTCACATTACCCCCACC
>WWET01001086.1:301383-315505 GCA_011038615.1 Limnodynastes dumerilii | reverse complement strand
TTTCACTTAATGGTAATGGAGTAAGAATGTTGAAAGAATGTCTGCTCTTTAGATAATATAACAAACCAAGAGTAAATTTATATTCACATTAAAATCATTGGCTGATATTACTTTTTCATGCTAAACCATTTGCTCTCCTTTTAATATGTGTGAGGTTTATGTGATGCAAAATATATACTATACCTCTAGTATAGTAATAACAAATAAGGAGTAAACATTATTCTAGAATTGCTTTTGATTTCGGCACCCTGTGTTTTGCTCTTGGCATAAATGTTCATTTATGTCTAGACCTTTTCATTCGTGTCTAGTCCCATTAATACAAGTGTCAGGAACATGTCTAAATCGTAACCTTTTATAGAGCTGAGGGGGAGCTCTCCATATGGAGAGAATCACTAGACTTTATTAAAATAATACATTTCACCCTTTGCTTTCCTTGAAACTTAAGAGAAATGTTTTACTTATGTAGCCCTTGCTGTTAAGGGCTTAAACAGCAATATGTATTGTCTTTTTTTCAATTAAGTTCCTAAACCATTTTTCTTTTGTTGCAGTGATAAGGGTTCTGATGCTTCCTGGACAAACGATCAAGAACCTCCACCAGATGTAAGTATGCTAATCAGTGGAATTAAAAATGCAAGCGTTCCATGGTGTATGTTTTGTCTGTCACTACTAATTGTGCCTGGTTGCATCTTTCAAAAATTGTGTTTTCTGTATGCCTATTTATCTGTGTAATTGCCTTAGATTTACAATTTTAATAAAAAAAAACTGTTATTCTATCATTTAAGCTACATATTCTAGTTCTCAGGAAAATGTCTGTATTTGTTAGTTTGTTTGTTTTTCCTTATTTATCGTTTCAGTTGCCTTTTGACTGATTTGCTAAACGTGCATTGTTTAAAATAATTTTTTGCAATATTTATATATCCATGTCTCCAAAACTTTAGACTCTAATATCTATTGTGACATCAACTGCAGCATTGCTACAAATCACTCCCTTCCCACATGCAATGTTTCTGTGCCATTTGTTTTGTTGCAATCTATTGCATGTTACACTAGCTGTTGTAAGAAATGTTTTTTGTTTTTTTTACTATAGGTGATAGACTACAGCGATGATGAAAAGGAAAGAAGTGCAAAGCAGAAGAAGAAAAAACAGAATCCAGGAAAGAAGGAGAAAGCTGAAAAGGAGAAATCATGTAAGTGCACAATGGCCTATGTTCAGAGTGTTCCTGCCCAAAACCACTGGAAGTTAACTGTAGCTGCTTAGTTAAATGTAGTTTAGAGTAACAATGGCATGCCATTCCCTGCAGCAGAGATTAGATACAAAAGAAATAAATATATCAACATCCATCAATGACCACTTTAGCATTTAATTACCGATAATAATATACTCTACTTTAGATAGAAATACTCTTTTAAAAATGCTATAAGGTGTATTTTTAATCCAATGAAGAAACATGTAGCGAGTCCACTTAAGTAATCATTGAGTTTGTGCAATTTTATTTGTCATTTGGGTATAGGCTCAGTTACTTACCTGGTGTTCTCCTTTTTGTGTGCAATAGTTTAAGCTGTGTAACTGGGCATAAGTTTTCTGTTTAGTTTAGTTGTCATTATTTAAAAATTATAATTACCGTATTTTTCGGACCATAAGACGCACTTTTTTCCCCCAAAAAAGTGGGGGGAAAATTTTTTTTTTTAGGGATACACATACTCTGCTCCCTATAAATTAACCCTTAATTATTTTCCAAGACTAAAGTGACTGTATATATTGTATTGTTAATTATTTTAACATTCCAAGTTCATTCCAATCTCACAATCAAAAGCAACCATGCTGTGTGGATGATCCTACCTCCTTTTATGAGGACGTAATACAGACCGGCAATAGAACATTGTTTAATCAGAGTGTGACTTCTGATGAAGCAAAAACTGTAGAGTGACAAATGATGTATTTAGATGTCTTGTTAAATGCGAACAATACAACACATTAGTGAGATGAGTCAGGACCTTGAAGTGTAGTTAAGCACAAGCATCAAGCTAAGTAAAATGACATATTGACAATGCAGAAATGACTACAAACGTAGAATACAAATCTACACGTAATTCCCTGTATCGTGTTCACTAAAAGGCGTCACAATCCTGTTAATCATCGTTTTTTTGTTTTTCTTACATATGTTGAGATTTTGTACTTGCTTCCTGCTGGATTTTGAAGGGCTAGAACATCTCAAAATTGAAATTTGCTTATTTGATACATGAGAAAGAAGTATATTGTTCACTGTTTAATCTTATGTTGAGCTGAACCACACTGAAGTAAACACAAATCCTTGCGATTCCCTGGCATCCATATGAAGGTGTTCTAATGGAATATGCTGTGCAATTCTTTGACTTGTTAAGATATACATTCTCTATGAATCCAACAATTTTACAGTGTATATTCTAAAGGCCATGTACAGTGAGGAGTGTCTAACTGCTGTGAAGTAACCATAAACACAACACTTGTGTACTAAAGAGGTGTGTGTGTGTGTGTATATATATATATATACGCACAAAATGGAGGGTTCTCAAATTAATTTAAAAGGTAATATAATGCAGGTGCTGCAAGGTAAGGGGAGTTTATATATATATATATATATATATATATATATATATACACACACACACACACACACACACACACACACCTCTTTAGTACACAAGTGTTGTGTTTATGGTTACTTCACAGCAGTTAGACACTCCTCACTGTACATGGCCTTTAGAATATACACTGTAAAATTGTTGGATTCATAGAGAATGTATATCTTAACAAGTCAAAGAATTGCACAGCATATTCCATTAGAACACCTTCATATGGATGCCAGGGAATCGCAAGGATTTGTGTTTACTTCAGTGTGGTTCAGCTCAACATAAGATTAAACAGTGAACAATATACTTCTTTCTCATGTATCAAATAAGCAAATTTCAATTTTGAGATGTTCTAGCCCTTCAAAATCCAGCAGGAAGCAAGTACAAAATCTCAACATATGTAAGAAAAACAAAAAAACGATGATTAACAGGATTGTGACGCCTTTTAGTGAACACGATACAGGGAATTACGTGTAGATTTGTATTCTACGTTTGTAGTCATTTCTGCATTGTCAATATGTCATTTTACTCAGCTTGATGCTTGTGCTTAACTACACTTCAAGGTCCTGACTCATCTCACTAATGTGTTGTATTGTTCGCATTTAACAAGACATCTAAATACATCATTTGTCAATCTACAGTTTTTGCTTCATCAGAAGTCACACTCTGATTAAACAATGTTCTATTGCCTGTCTGTATTACGTCCTCATAAAAGGAGGTAGGATCATCCACACAGCATGGTTGCTTTTGATTGTGAGATTGGAATGAACTTGGAATGTTAAAATAATTAACAATACAATATATACAGTCACTTTAGTCTTGGAAAATAATTAAGGGTTAATTTATAGGGAGCAGAGTATGTGTATCCCTAAAAAAAAAAAAGTGCTAACATAATAAAATAGGGGACAATACATACACTAAGCTACCGTATTTTTCGGACCATAAGACGCACCTGACCATAAGACGCACCTAGTTTTTAGGAGGAAGAATACAGAAAAAAAATATTTTGAACCATGGAGGGGTATCTCTATATATATATATATATATATATATATATATATAGTGTGTGTGTGCACACAATACTGAAATTATGCTTGCACCTACAATTTAAAATGAGCTTGGGCAATTTTAACAATTTTTCTTTCCGCTTTCACTGACAGCAAACAATACAGGAGAATCAAACCAAGTTTATGGAGCTCAGAACGCCTCAAGGTCATACTCAAGAACTAGTACAGCACCTCGATTCTCACATGGACGTGGTTTACAGCAGCAACAAAATTCCTATGGTCAGCAACAAAATGCCTATGGTCAGCAACAAAATGCCTATGGTCAGCATCAAAGACAATACTTCCCTCCATCTTTCCCAGGCCAACATATGATGCAGAGGCCCTATCCTTACCAAAATTCACAAGACTATCCTTTGCCATTAACAAATAATGGACACCCCCCTCAGGTTGCAAATTTTTATGGACTCTATGGGAATATGCCCCCTTTTCCTCCTCCACCACCTCCGCATCCAGGAATGATTTGGCCTGAACAAAACTTGCCATTTCCTTACACACAAAACTCACAATTCTACTCTGTGCCACCACCGCCGCCACCTCCACCACCACCACCGCCTTCTAACTTTGGTGGAGATGCTGACCATTCTCTTGGGTACCATTGATCCCTCTATTTACACTTGACCTGCTAGTACTTAAAAACTTGTATGAGATTTTATAGTATTTTCATATCCCCCCCCCAATATATGTAAATAGTGCAATTTAATTGTACGTTGATGGATACATTTTAACTTGTTTCTATCTAAATAGAATTATATTGTAAAATGTATAAATTTTCCATTATTTCTATAGATATAATTGTCTAATGGTATAAAATGTTGACATTTTAATTAGTGTGACTGTAATTTACAGAAAAAAAAGTTTTATATCAAAGCAATTTTCGTTTTCGTTTTTTTTTTTTTTAGATTTTGAATTTGTTTTCATTGTGTAAAAGATTATGATCTTTTACATTTCATCATTATTTGGAAAAAAAGGGACAAAATATTCCTTAAACTGTTCTGTATTGTAACCGTATAATGCTGATTTTCAACACTGTATTGGTAAATAAATCTGTAAATCCATTGTTTTCTTCATAAATATGTGCCTTTTTAAACTTTATTGTTTTGCATCAGACAATACGATAAGTTAATGTTAGCTGATAGGGCTTTCTTTAGATATATTGTTCCCTCATATATGGTTCGTCTCCCTCATTGACTGACGATCACTGACAGTCACACACAAAAGCACACACTTACTGTTAATCTAGGTACACACTATGCAATTATCAGACGGAGTGTGTATTTGTCAGAACTTTGAGAAAACAGTCCAGAAATGCAATTACCTAATAATCGTACTAGCTTAATAATTTGCCTGACACTATTAACCTGATGGTAGTAAGGAGAGCCTGCTTTCTATTTTAACCTGACCGATCGATGTTTGTGTTGCTCCAGCTGTAGGAGGTCTGTGTTTCAGCGCTGTTCATTCCATCCACGGTCTCCTATTATAAGGGTATGCTGCTAATGGTCTGCTACTTTTTGTGCCTTTTATTTATCTGCTAACGTTGTGTCTTTAAGTGATTTGTCTTTGGATTTTATTAAAAAGACTGAGTTTCTGATCTATATTTTTGTATATCCTTCTTTTGAACTAATACCTGCACCTTCCAAACTTACTGGACTGATGGTGATGTGTGATTGAGACTTTGTATCTTCTGTCCGGTTCCTGATTAAAGAGAGTGCGCCTATTTTTGGGACTACAATTTGTTTCTTCAGAATAACCTTGGCACCGGAGGTGGTCCAGTCTTTTCTGTGGTCCCTGGCAACATTCCCTAGTGCGCAGGGTTTAAAGTTTGATATTTTTCTTGTACTAGTGTGTATCAAGCATTAGTCCCTTCTGCAGCTATTAATGCAGTCGTTCTTTTATCCACCTTGTCTGCTGGCTCACAAAGCATTGAATTAGGCTTACTAATGTAGAGCACATTACAGTGCAGGCACTTACAAAGCAAAGCTATTTTGCTGCTTGTAACTTTGCTGGAAAACTTTTATCATTGAATCTAAGCCATGAAGTGAAAAACTATTTATTGTTCTGCCCTTGTATCTGATCTATATGTAATGAGTGTTGCTCTTTTCTGACTTTAATTAAGGTGATCTCAAATAGTTCTGGCCTAAGTGAGAAATTAAAATATGGGTGATATGAGGTTCTTTCATAAGTTTGTCATTCATTATATCATGCTTATAATGTTATGCAGCATAAAGCAAAATCAATTAGATTAATAGTCGCATAATCTCTGCTATGAACATGACTTTCTATGCTTCAAGTATCTACCAAGATATTTTGTTCCATACATTGTTCTGGAAATGCTTCAGATGAGTCATGGATATAGCATTCTTAATATTACTGGATAGTACATGCCCATAATTGCACTTGTGCCACTTAACTATAGTTTTCTAAAGTGCATTTAGACGGGGTCGTAGTACAAATTTTACGTATCGATCTTCATTGTCAGCTCAACCATTTATACCTTCCATTCATGTTCTTGTCATGCTGTCAAGCAGAAAACAGATGGGCAAGAATCCACTGATGGACAATTAGTTAGCAGAAGCTAGTGTTCTCTCAAAAACATGGCATTGCAAGCTTACAGTTTATTTTTAATAGCAGTAATGTATTTAATACACATCTATATGAATTTATACTTCCATATATTTTAAATATTTTACAGGAGTTGAGTACTTTTACCAAATTAAATCCAAAAGTCTCCAGGTAATACAACATCTGCATCCAGGGATGTTCCCAATGATCACTGTGTATGTATAAACATTATACATTAATGTAGTATGTATATCAATATAGTCTTGTATTTATATGCAGAATTATTTGTATTCACTCTATTGTAAGCAAAGAAATTATTGCAGTGGATGTTAAACAACTTCCATAGGATTGATTTGGGCAGTAAGCAAGGTGAAACCAATTTTCTGTTCTCCCACTACCCCTTGGGACTTAAAGAGAAATTGCTTCAATGCGTCCAACACTAAGTGAACAAACCAGGACAGGGCAGCTTGCTCAATGTCGTCTTTATTTTTTTATTTTTTTTTTGGCTCCAATAGGGAAGAAATGTATATTGTTAAGTGAATGCTGCCAGGCAGGATAGACCAAGGGGCCTGATCCAGACCTACGCCGATGCACTGTGCTTACTAAAGCACAGCGTATTGGCGTTCACTCTCCCCGACCGCACCCCCTCTCAGCTGCAATCCCAGACAGGCTCTAAAACACACATCCAAAATGGAGGTTGCTTCAAATTGGTTTATAAAGTAATATATATTGCAGGTGCTCAAATGTGTGTTGAGTCCCAACATTGGGTTATATATCTTTTTAAATTGAAAGCTCACCTCCTACAGAGGTCCTCAAGTCTCCAAAACAGCCACTCTGATACAGCACCCCCTTCCAGCTACTATCCCAGACTACGTATGCGTAGTAGGTTCTTTACGCAATCTACGTACCAGTTCAGTAAAAAGAGGTGGCGATGGTTTGGGTAAATGTGGGAGGTATTTAGATTAGCGAGGAGAAAGCGGGTAACGCCAATGTCCATGTGGATATTGCACGGATGTTTAAGGTAGCCCTATGGCACTCGAAGTGCCATTAGGTACCTAAAGAGGGGGGCAGGACGGGTGAGTTGGGTACGTGTGTGTCCGCACCTAACTCACACCGAATCTATGAATTATATTCACAGATTCGGTCCTTTAAGTATAAGTCTTTGAACATGTTTATCTGCATAATGTCCGGATATGAATGACTTTGTATTTTATAAATTTTTTTAATTGCCTAAAAGACTAATAAGTATATAAGCATGTTACCACTGTAGCAAAGTTTCTGCTAAGCCTCTAGCCAGGATTTAATTTCTTTTAATAAAGGTGATTATTTTCTGTTATTTCTCCTTTTTGTTTTAAATTGTCTTTTTATTCTGTTTTAGTCTTGTAACCCTGTATTGCTAAATCTTTTTTTATTTTTATGTAAAAAGAAGTGTACATTTTGTAGAAAAAATTTTGTATGTTTAGCCTGGTTCATATTTGCTCTGAAACCCCTAGTCTCTGAAAAAACTTGACTGCTTTTTGGCTACTGTAACTCATAAGGGGAATTGATAACTGACAAAGTGATCATTTCAATAACTATGGTTATTAATGCAGGGGGGTTGTAGAAATGAAGTCACGGTGTGATAGTTTCCGTCAACGGGGTTATAACTGTGACACCCAGGGATTCAAGGAAAAGAGAAAATATTTAGGTACAAGCAGAATATCCAAATGTAATAGAGAAGAAATTTTAACTAAAACTCTGATCATGGGACAGTCCCATCAAGTATGCAGATATATTCCTAACGTTGCCCGGGCTTCTCCTGAGCTCCGTCTAGTCGACTTTAGTCTACATCTGAGACCCCGTTTAATCAGGAAAGTGACTTACCCGATAGTTGATTGTTACGTTGTTTTATGTTTATATATTTTTTTATCAATATGTGGGAGTAAAGATTTGTTTTATACTTAACCTTGTTCCGTTGCTTTTCTGCAATACCCGCAATAGGTGGCGGAGGGCAACCTCTGGGATCATCTCCTTGGATACACCTCTGTGCCGCTCTCTTCAGACTTTGCCCCCATAATTGACTTTATGGGACCTGTATACTTTGTTTATTCATCTGTTGTTTAATAGTTAGTGGTACAACGTGCACTAATTTTTGCACCAGCACTTTCTTGTCCCATTTGAGTAGTGCCCCATTATAATAGATGGAGTACATCATACACTTGGTACACTAGGTGTTTAGTATATATACAATTTTAGTGTTTTTATATCGGCGCCTGGTTTCACCACCATTTTCCATTTGGTCTATTTCTGAGTTTGGGAATAACTCTGGTTGTGATTCTAGGCAGATCTTTGGGCTTTTTAGTGGTTTACTTTTTCTATAATCTGCCTCAATAAGAGCCTAGAGTCATGATAGAGGGGGGGAATGGTGTTTTTTTTTTTTTTTGCATTTCAAACAGCAAATGGATATAAGATGCTACTTTTTTTTTAATACTATATTTCCTTACATCTTTCCACTGTTAACAGTTCTAAGTCAAATATATATGTAACATTACCTATATACAATTTATCTCAGCTTAATGTAACATGGTGCCTTGTGTAACATTTAATTAAAAAAACAAACGTGTATTTTCGTATTGTGTATGAGGTGCAGTGTCCAAGAATGCAGCATTTTCCACACGTTTCGCTCATATTAAATTGTGATACTTATATAAAAGTTACACAAAAGCATCTACTTTGCAATATACCCTCTACTTAACCACTATCCCGCTTTCAGCATTAATAAAATGGATGCATTTGAAGAATTACCTTGAAAGCCTATATTTTCTACCGCCTTTAGTTTCCCATTTTTATTGTGAAGGTCGTTGCCAAGGATGTCACTTTCAGCTATCTTGTCACTAAGCGTTTATACTGTGAGATGCTTTATAAACTATTCTGGAAGTTATATTTATACTAAATTCTCCAGTGCAATTCAACTTCCTTTAAAACCTTTGCAAAGAGTATCATCACATGATCCTAAATATAAAAATTCTGCAGATACCACTGTCCTCAATTTCCATATTAAATAAAAAGAACCCTAGGGTGGTCATCCACTAGAGCGATTATCGGCCCAGTCATGCAATTATCGCGGAATTGAAGGAAATATCGATGTAGTGGATGGTGACAATTTTTGCACCTACCGTTCGATAATCGTTTCCAAGCCGCTTTTGTCCGATGTTTTCATTGGGTGAAATGTTTGAAAATGGTCGAGCGAAATCATGTGATAATTTGTAAAATCGCACAGTGGATGATCACTTAACAATAATCGTGTAATCGTTCGCGATAAATTGGCGTGATTTCTGGGCGTGATTATGGGACATGATCATGATCAGGTCTACACTCCATGGCTTTGGTATTTTAACCATCTAGGTTTCACATTGGAAACAGAAACTGCATCACCCTCTTTCTCCAGTTTAAATCCCTCACCGGACACCAATGTGCAACCTCTGGATGAAAGTGGCATGGTGAGTAGTACATACAGTTAGTACATCATAATAACACACACACACTGCAATTTTTTATATTTTTATTGTACATTGTCAGATAAATTTGGCTTTACTGCAGAATGTCATTTTGCCATGCTACTGCCCCAACACCATTAAAATATTAAACATATAAGTCCCGGGTTGCCTTCGCTATGGTGTTGGCATTTCTATTACATAAATGTTGCAATGGTGTCCACTCTCCTCAGGATAACACAGTGTGTCCATACCATCTTGGGGGATAGCATGCTTTGTGCTTTTCCTATGCAACAGGTTATGCAAAACACAGGTTGCAAGCACAACAAAACACAGATTCCTATGTTGCATGTTGATGTTTGTATGGTATACTCCATATACAAATTTATTACTCATGATACCAAAAGCATTCTCCACAACATGCCTTGCACGAGACAGAATTAAAAATTCTGGTTTCTGCTGTCAAAGCTCTCTGAGGGCACGGACGCAAAATGTGTGGATGAAAGGCAAACACCTCATCTGCAGCAAAGACAAAATTCAGCCCATATTTGCAGCCTCTTTTTGGCAGCTTTAGTTTTCTATCTTTCAGATGATCCATGAAAGTTGTTTGTTCAAGTGCACCACCATCTGAGACTCTGACATTTTTGCCCACATCCACATATGTAAATTCAAAATTAGCATCCACAATTGCCATCAAAACAATGCAAAAAAATCCTTTATAACTGTAGAAGTAGGAATCGCTGTTAGCAGGTGGTGTGATTCGCACATGCTTGCTGTCAATTGCTCCCCCACAATTCAGAAAATTCCATTTGCGTTAAAATTCCTCCGCAACATTTCGCCACTCCGCAGAGTTTTGGGGCAACTGCAATGGATGAAAAAAAACATTATTAATCTTCACGTGTTATGGTTATTTTTCATGCATTGATATCCATTCTATCCTTATATTTTCAGCCCTTCATTTTCTTGGAAGGACATGCCTCCACATCACAAGCTGTGGAGGAACCCAGCCGATCCCAAACAAGTACACCTCAACCTTATACCAGGGATGTATGTTCTGCAAGGGGGAGGAAAAGGCCGCATCCACCCGCCGAGCACAATGACTCCGCAGCAGAACGTGTTCTGGAGATGGCAGAGAAATATTTCTCCCAAAAGCCAACAGACCACTTCTATGACCTTGTGATGGTGTATGGCAACAAATTAAGGCTACTGGATCCACAATATGTAGAGGAGGCGGACAGACTGATCAGTGAGGTACTGTACAGGGCAAAATGGGGCCAAATAAGTTGCGACACCTTCCTGGTCAACCTCACAACTGGCGACCAGTTCGCCCACCAGCATCCTCATCCTCAAGGTGCACCAGTAGCAACACCACCCTATCAGCCACCACCAATGGGTCACAGGCACCAGTATAGGCCGTTGGCAACCTCTACCCATAGACCCCAATCACAACCCTCCGTGGACTACAATGTATACCCCACTGCAGATTACTCCAACCACCCAGATTCCATAAATTATGAACAATTATAAGATTAATATTATTTATTGCTTATTAATATTGTTGGTTGATTTATCAGTTTATGTTGTTTTTTTACATTTGGTTATGTGTTTGTATTGTTGTTGTTTTTTAATAACATTTTGAAACAGGGCACTTATCTATTCTTGGCATTTTGGGCTGGGACCCCCTGTACCCAAAATAATATACATGTAAACAAGATGCATACAGTAACATATGACATACCTTCAAATATTCCTCTTTTAGGCAATTATACAATGCCTTGCACGTCTCTGGGATCAATCTCCCCAAAGATTGAGCTGAAATCGCGCAGCTAAACTTAAGATCCTCAAATGACCAAAAAACGCAGGGTTGCCACGGTGTGATGGCAACCAGCATCTTTGTGTCCTGTCTTTTAATGCATGGGGTAAAGATATTCAAGCAAATAAAGAAATGTCTCATCATCCATACGGAGAAAGTTTTGGAAATCATCCGGATTATTCTCCCGAATTTAGTGTACAAGTGTCATATGAGAGAATGATTCTCTCCTTTTCAGCCATTCCCGCATCCAATAACGATGCCGCCGGATTGTTCGTTTTCTATCATTCTCCCGCAAGAAGGTCACGAGAGTCATAAAAAAGAGTCCACGAGTAAAAGCACGGTCATTCATCTCGGCTATGACTGCAATGCATATGATTATGCGGGTACAGGAAGTTTTTTGCAAATACTTAGTGGAAAATAAAAAAAGGGTCGGACGCATGACGAGGATCCACCTTTATGGAAATACAGTATTAGAAATCGAAAAAAAAAGTGAAATATATCATATAGTGGATGGAAAAAAATAATTTTATTTTGTACGATAATATGATGGAAAGATCGGACTAGCCACACATTTTCAGACGATATGTCATTTACAACTAGCGCTGTGGATGGTACCGATATCATTTGGAACTGTAGTGTAAACATCGTGTGGACTTTCGGAGTGATCGGTCGCTTTCACGCGATTATCCTAGAATCGCTCAAGTGGATGCCCAGCTTAAGTGCTACAGGCAAAGTCAATTTAAGAATTATTCGTATCATTTAAATAACTGTCAAAATATAATAATAATAAATTATTAAATACAAATATAATAAATACAGCTGTACAAATATACAATGTATTTTAGAAAAACACAAGTAATGATTCCTCAATAATATAATATCTTCACATATAAAGTACAATGTATATGTGTTAGAGATATCAAGTTAAGCCGTTAAATAGCATTCAAGTAGTGCAACTGTGCTGATTCCCACTGTGTATGCAGCTGTGCCTTATTAACTTTCTTTGGAGAATAAAACTTTACTCAGTTGTCTATGTTTTTATTGTAACCTGTCTTAAAATGGATGGTGTCATTTTACCCAATCCATCAAAGCTTCTAGTACAGTCATAGGCAAGCTTTTCTCTTCAAAGTGTTGTGAAACAACACCCAGAATCCTTTAAGTATGGCTAATACTTGGAAAAGCATTTTGGGACTTATAGTTTATAGACAACACCTGAAGTGCCTCATGTTGTCTATTCAAGGTCTAGTATTACCCATGGTCAATTCCATTACCATTCATTGATGAAGATGTTCTCCTTTAGGAATCCAGGTTAAACACAGCCAGAGTACCAGTGGTTCTGTTTTTTCAAATTGTACACTGTACCTGAATGATTGCGTTAATGCTTTTCTTATCTTACTTCATAGGGATGTATGCACGTTGCGTTTTCAAGCGCTGATGCAATAAGAGTTCCGTTAATGAAACAACCAACACCAGAATGTCAGCTGTAGCATTACAGAAATTGTATTTTTATATACACACAACCAGTACTCCAAAGTTTTGTATTAATAAGGTCCAAATATTTATTGAGCACTAATACAGCGATCTGACAGTAGCCAAAAAAGAGAAAAAAAGTAACACTTTCAAAATAACAATAGCTTCATATAAAAAAATCCCAATGAACATAACGGCCATAAGTATCCACAATAGCCCACTGACTTCGGCTTTGACTGTAAACATGAACTAATGCATCAGTAGCTCTCACCATAGACAGCTGTTTCAAGTAGTTTCATCCTCAGGGCATGTGAGTGCAGGAAAATAGCAAACGTGAAGCATTGTGCAAATAAGTTCTGAAAGAATTATATACAAATAATCACCAACACTTTAAATACCCACCTGATTGCTCACCTGTGTTCAAAAAATTCCGTAGCGATCCCAACGTGCATGTGGTCCGTCCACCCCGCAGCAAGCCAGCCACCCACCCACCGATGACATCACCCATGCACCGCATCTGCAATAGCCCAGCAGTCATGACAGCATCCTCGGTAACTAGGCAACCTTGTCATTCCTACAGAGATGTACAGGATCCATCAATACACAATGGGCACTACGGCAAACACTTAGTTACGGTGGCAATCACATGCATTTATATAAAATTCATAAAAAACATGAAAGGTTAATGTCCTCGTTTAACCCCTTAGGACTGAAAAAGGTAGATTAATTTAGCTTCTTGGCGCAAAAGTAAATTGTCCCTATTGCCCCCCCAGTCGCAATGGCGGAACCTGGAGCAATGGCATACATTTTAAATCACCCAGAGCATGTTTATGCTGCACAAAATGTTCAGTTACAGGTGGGGTTTTATTATCCACCCCACTATACACCTTCTTAATGGAAGAGCTGTGTGCTGCCACCCTTTCTTTCAACACGTGCATGGTTTTTCCAATGTATATCATTGTGCAGGATCAAGTGCCACTATATATTTTGTGTTTTAAAGTCTCTTTGAGATCACAGCTGTGAGGGAGTGTGGTCTCAGCTGAGCATTGGAGGCCTAGGGAGCCTCCATGAGGTATGCTCTTGGTTTGAAAAGAAATTGGATTTTTGACCCATAGTTGGGGCTCTATTTA